>DAKLCV010002344.1:0-62378 GCA_030247045.1 Colobus guereza | reverse complement strand
GATGTGAGGAAGAGACTGCATCAACTAACGAGCAAAATTACCAGTTAATATCAAAATGGCAGGATCAAGTTCACACATAACAATACAACATAAATGTAAATGGACTAAATCTCCAGAAAAAAAGACTGGCAAACTGGATAAAGAGTCAAGACCCATCAGTCTGCTGTATTCCGGAGACCCATCTCACATGCAGAGACATACATGGGCTCAAAATAAAGGGATGGAGGAAGATCTACCAAGCAAAGAACAACAAAAAAGGAGGTTGCAATCCTAGTCTCTGATAAAACAGACTTTAAACCGTCAAAGATAAAAAGAGACAAAGGCCATTACATGGTGAGGGATCAATACAACAGGAAGAGCTAACTATCAAATATATATATACCCAATACAGGACCCAGATTCATAAAGCAGGTCCTTAGAGACTTACAAAGAAACTTAGACTCCCATACAATAATAATGGGAATTTCAACACCCACTGTCAACATTAGACAGATCAACGAGACAGAAAGTTAACAAGGATATCCAGGAATTGAACTCATCTCTGCACCAAGCAGACCTAATAGACATCTGTAGAACTCTCCACCCCAAATCAACAGAATATCGTTCTTCTCAGCACCACGTCAAACTTATTCCAAAATTGACCACATAATTGGAAGTCACTCCTCAGCAAATGTAAAAGAACAGAAATTATAACAAACTATCACTCAGACCACAGTGCAATCAAACTAGAACTCAGGACTAAGAAACTCACTCAAAACCACTCAACTACATGGAAACTGAACAACCTGTTCCTGAATGACTACTGGGTACATAATGAAATGAAGGCAGAAATAAAGATGTTCTTTGAAACCAATGAGAAAAAAGATACAACATCTGGGACACATTTAAAGCAGTGTGTGGAGGGAAATTTACAGCACTAAATGCCCACAAGAGAAAGCAGGAAAGATCTAAAACTGACACTCTAACATCACAATTAAAAGAACTAGAGAAGCAAGGGCAAACACATTCAAAAGCTAGCAGAAGGCAAGAAATAACTAAGATCAGAGCAGAACTGAAGGAGATAGAGACACAAAAAACCCTCCAAAAATCAATGAATCCAGGAGTTGGTTTTTGAAAAGATCAACAAAATTGACAGACCGTTAGCAATACAAATAAGGAAAGAAAAGAAAATCAAATAGTAGCAATAAAAAATGATAAAGGGATATCATCCTGACCCCACATTACCATCAGAGAATACTATGAACACCTCTATGCAAATCAACTAGAAAATGTAGAAGAAATGGATAATTTCCTGGACACTTACACTCTTCCAAGACTAAACCAGGAAAAAGTTGAATCCTGAGTAGACCAATAGCAGGCTCTGAAATTGAGGCAATAATTAATAGCCTACCAACCAAAATGTCCAGGACCAGATGGATTCGCGGAATTCCACCAGAGGTACAAGGAGGAGCTAGTACCATTCCTTCTGAAACCATTCCAATCAATAGAAAAAAGAAATCTCCCTAACTCATTTTATGAGGCCAACATCATATCAAAGCCTGGCAGAGACACAACAAAAAGAGAATTTTAGACCAATATCCCTGATGAACATTGATGCAAAAATCTTTAATAAAATACTGGCATACCGGATTCAGCAGCATCAAAAGCTTATCCACCCTGATCAAGTGGGCTTCATCCTGGGATGCAAGGCTGGTTCAACATTCGCAAATCAATAACGTAATCCAGCATATAAACAGAACCAAAGACAAGAACCATGGTTATCTCAATAGATGCAGAAAAGGCCTTAGACAAAATTCCATAGCCATTGATGCCAAAGTGCTCAAAAATTCGGTACTGATGGAACCTCAAAACAATAAGAGCTTTTATGACAAACCCACAGCCAATATCATACTGAATGGGCAAAAACTGGAAAAATTCCTTTGAAAACTGGTACAAGGATGCCCTCTCACCACTCCTATTCAACATAAGGTTGGAAGTTCTGGCTAGGGCAATCAGGCAAGAGAAGAAATAAAAGGGTTTTCAGTTAGGAAAGAAGAAGTCAAGTTGTTCCTGTTTGCAGATGACATGATTGTATATTTAGAAAACCCATTCTCAGCCCAAAATCTCCTTAAGCTGCTAAGCAACTTCAGCAAAGTCTCTGGATACAAAATTAATATGCAAAATCACAAGCGTTCTTAGACACAATAACAGACAAACAGAAGCCAAATCATGAATGAACTTCCATTCACAATTGCTTCAAAGAGAATAAAATAATTAGGAATCCAACCTACAAGGGATGAAAGGGACCTCTTCAAGGAGAACTACAAACCACTGCTCAGTGAAATAAAGAGGACACAAACAAATGGAAGAACATACCATGCTCATGGATAGGAAGAATCAATATCGTGAAAATGGCCATACTGCCCAAGGTAATTTATAGATTCGATGCCATCCCATCAAGCTACCAATGAGTTTCTTCACAAATTGGAAAAAAACTGCTTTAAAGTTTATATGGAACCAAAAAGAGCCCGCATTGTTAAGGCAATCCTAAGTCAAAAGAACAAAGCTGGAGAGTCAGAACCTGACTTCAAACTATCTACAAGGCTACAGTAACAAAACAGCATGGTACTGGTACAAAACAGAGCTATAGACCAATGGAACAGAACAGAGTCCTCAGAACTAATACCACATCTACAGCCATCTGATCTGTGACAAACCTGAGAGAAACAAGAAATGGGGAAAGGATTCCTATTCAATAAATGGTGCTGGGAAAATTGGCTAGCCATAAGTAGAAAGCTGAAACTGGATCCTTTCCTTACTCCTTATAAAATTTATTCAAGATGGATTAGGGACTTAAATGTTAGACCTAATACCATAAAACCCTAGAAGAAAACCTAGGTAGTACCATTCAGGACAGAGGCATGGGCAAGGACTTCATGAACATTTTGGCATAACACCAAAAGCAACGGCAAAAAGCCAAAAATGACAAATGGGATCTCATCAAACTAAAGAGCTTCTGCACAGCAAAAAACTGCCATCAGAGTGAACAGGCAACCTACAGAATGGGAGAAAATTTTGCAATCTACTCATCTGACCAAGGGCTAATATCCAGAATCACAAAGAACTCAAAGAAATTTACAAGAAAAAACAAATAACCCCATCAAAAGGTGGGCAAAGGATATGAACAGACATTTCTCAAAAGACATTCATTCACCCAACAACCACATGAAAAATGCTCATCATCACTGGCCATTGAGAAATGCAAATCAAAACCACAATGAGATACCATCTCACAGTTAGAATGGCAATCATTCAAAAGTCAGGAAACAACAGGAGCTGGAGGATGTGGAGAAATAGGAACACTTTTACACTGTTGGTGGGATTGTAAACTAGTTCAACCACTATGGAAAACAGTATGGTGATTCCTCAACGTTCTGGAAATAGATGTACCATATTAGCCATCCCTGGTATATACCCAAAGGATTATAAATCATGCTGCTATAAACACACATGCACATGTATTTTATTGTGGCACTATTCACAATAAAAGACTTGGAATCAACTGAAATGTCCATCCGTGACAGACTGGATTAAGAAAATGTGGCATATACACCATGGAATACTATGCAGCCATAAAAAGGATGAGTTTGCATCCTTCATAGCGACATGGATGCAGCTGAAACCATCATTCGAGCAAACTATCACAAGAACAGAAAACCAAACGCATGTTCTCACTCATAGGTGGAAATGAACAATGAGATCACTTGGACTCGGGAAGGAACATCACACACCTGGGACTATCATGGGAGGGGGAGGGTGGGATTGCATTGGGATGTATGCCTGATGTAAATGACAAGTTGATGGGTGCTGAGCGAGTTGATGGGTGCAGCACACCAACATGGCACAAGTATACATATGTAACAAACCTGCACGTTATGCACATGTACCCTAGAAGTTAAAGTATAATAATAAAATAAAATAAATGTTAAGGAGCAGAGAGAAAGTTTGGGTTACAGGGAAGCCCATCAGACGAATAGCAGACCTCTCGGCAGAAACTCTACAAGCCAGAAAAGAGTGGGGCCAATATTCAACATTCTTATAGAAAAGAATTTTCCCCAGAATTTCATATCCAGCCAAACGAAGTTTCTTAAGTGAAGGAGAAATAAAATCCTTTACAGACAAGCAAATGCTTAGAGATTTTGTCACCAGGCGTGCCTGTAAGAGATCGAAGAAAGCACTAAATATGGAAAGGAACAACGGTACCAGCCATTGCAAACATTTGCCAAAATGCAAAGTCCATCAATGCTAGGAAGAAACTGCATTAATTTATGAGCAAAATAACCAGCTAATATCATAATCAGGATCAAGTTCACATAACAATATTTAACCTTAAATGTAAATGGACTAAATGGTCCAATTAAAAGACACAGACTGGCAAATTGGATAAGCGTCAAGACCCATCAGTTTGCGTATTCAGAGACCCACCTCATGTGAAGAGACACATAGGCTCAAAATAAAGGATGCAGGAAGATCTACCAAGCAAATGGAAACAAAAAAAAGCAAGGATTGCAATCCTAGTCGCTGCTATGGCATGCATTTTAAATGCATTTTCACCCTTATTGTACTTCTTTGAGAAACTGCAGATTTAAGTTCATATCATAATTATCTTTCAGTTTTCTTCTCTTTTCTAAGGTTCACAGAAATAAAGAATTCCATTTATGCTTGTATCTCATTTCAGTAATGATGCACATTACTGCAGGTATCACAGGTACAGGTTCAAAGGGAAGACAAAGAAGGAGAAAGCAGGCTTTTAAGTCTATACATTTGTAACACCATATCAGAACTCAGTAGTCATAGTGAAATCAAAAATGATCACAGTTAAGAACTTTTGGGTTCTCAAATTTTCCTATGTAGACAAATTGTTGGTGACTTTCTCACTAGAAAACATAAACAAATGCTTCATATATGTGTAAATAAAATATTTTATTTCTAATAGTTATGACATGCGAGCAAGTAATAAAGTGAAAGTCCAGTCATAAATGATATAAGAAAATTTCTTTTGTCAAAAAATTCCATTGAGCCTATTAATTTTACAAAACTGTAGAGAATACTTCATGAAAATCTGTTATACAGTAATTTTAGTATTTTACTTACATTTTAAATAATCAACAAATTAAAGAAAATTGTTAATCATTTATTACCAATATTATTCTACTCTAGTAATCCTTTTGAGATTAAATATTTTAAATAAAACATTAAAAACAAATTGTATTGACTAATATCACCTTTCGATGAAAAAATTCTTCTCTATTTGTTGTCATGTGGTATAACTTTCTCCTTACAATGGATGTTTCATAACACCAATGTTAATGTTTTCTCTGATACAAATCCTTTTGATCTCACAGTTCTACTGTACCCATACATTACATTCCTCCAGAGAGTAGTTTCAAACAGATGGTAATATTATATTTGTGATAAAATTCTAGAAAAGGGAATGGTAAAATGGGAGAATTTCTAAATTTCTAACTGTTCATTAATGGATTTGGATGTATTCAGATATTGACAAATATTTGCACACTGTAAATATGCGCATGTATATAAATTTAGATGAGATACCCATAATGTGTGAGTTCTGTAATCTTTAATTAATCCTCAATTCTACATGTGGGAAATTTGATAAGAGTTTAACCTTATCAAATACTCAATTTGATACTACTCAATTTGATGTAAAGCCAACAAAATTTCTGTCGATACTCATTTCAATTAATCCAATAATGTTAACTACTGAAAGCTTCATTCTCTTTGCCCCTGTTGGCAGCCTGAAAGTTGATTCTCACTCTAATTCAGTGCTCAGGATGCCATCCACAAGAGACTATCACCTTGTTGTGGTTGTGACCTCTTACTCTACACTTTCCCAACAGTCCTACCTTTTCAAATTAAATAAACATTGTATAAAAAAAATAAAAATTGGGTGACGTCAGGCGCAACCAATGCATGGTATAAAGTGGGACAAGAAACAATTGTCATATTATGGAAATTGCTATAATGGATCAAATATGGGAATGACTATGTTTGGCATAATTACTGCTGCTATCTTACTGAAAATATCACATCAGATGGCAGATTTTAGTTACAGAAATCCTGTTGATTACTTTTAATGTCCAGCATTTATGATATTGCACAAGTAAAGATCTTTGATAACTTAAATGGTTAGTTGAGCAATGACTAAAATAACACAGCACTTTAAACATTTATTTACTTCGTAGAAGTGCCATACATCATTAACTCCTGATGAAAACAAAGTTGGGAAATTTGCAAGTGCTGAACTGATTACTAAACTATGTATTTCTGGGTATTTTATAATACTATCCATGCCATGTATGATGTCTCACCTGCAAGGATAAAGCTTTGTATACATAAAAAAAAATGTCTTTGGTTCTGAATACCTCTACAATTGTCTTCATAACCTCAACACAAAAACACCCATGTACTAGACTTTTGGTTGAGCTGACTACCAGTTATTAGGGTTTAAGTAAACAAAATAAAGATTTCAAAATTTGGTGACCAAATATGATCAGACTCTCACCATAACATAGAATTATTCTCAAGTTCCACTGCAAATGCAAAATTGAAAGAAGAAATTAAGTCTAATATATTGCAATATTCTAAAATCTAAAATTCTTTCTTTGAGGTCTGGTGGTTCATGCCTGGAATTCCAGCTCTTTGGCAGGCTGAGAAGGAGGATTGCTTCAAGCCCAGAGTTCAAGACAAGCACAGGCAACACAGCAAGTCCTATCTACAAATGTAATTAATTAACTAATTAATTAAAGTGGGCCTGATGGCACAGCTGTTTTCTCTTTACTCAGCAGTTCAAGGTTATAGTGAGCTGTGATTGCACACTGCACTTGGCCTGGGCCAAGGGCAAGACTTTTCTCTACAAAATAATTCAATATAACAAAACCAAATAAAAACACTTTCAGTTTTTTTTTTTTGGAAGTTTGTATAGTTGCTACAAGAACAGAGTATTATATATAAATATCTCATAACCTTTTGTACAATAAGTATTGACAGATTTCAAGCCATTGTGTTTATAGACTTTTCCTTCAAAATATTCATAGTTTAATTGGAGAATGAAGAGAGAGCAATAATTGTACTATTCTCTGACAAGTGTTACAATAGATAGAATTCAGTAACTCAGTTGGAGAGGAATGAAGTTCTTAACTGGTTTTACAGGGGTTTGGGAATCTCCTTAGATCAGAACAATTGAGGCAGCTGTAAGGTTACAAATTGCAAGAAGAATGTTTGGGAGAAAAACATTGTAGAAAAAAAGAAACATTGTTTCAATGATAGATGTATTAACAGTGCTTATGATGCCATCTGCCCAATCATGAGACCATACTAGCTCAATAAATATTTCTTGAATGAATCCATGAATGGAAGATACTGGATAAAGGATGCTGGAAGAGATTTTCAAAATCCTGTGAAGAAAGATAAACACCCTGGACTTTTCAATGTTGCCCACTTTTCTTAAGTCCTTGTTGTGTTTACTACTTCATAAGCTCTGTTTTACTTTTTGGTGTTTTCTCAAATATCATGCATGAATCGTTCCTGAGAGTACTACTCTCTTGATCCCTTGATATCGCATTTGTCTCTGATGCTCCTTTGTGTGAGGTGCTGGGTTTTTATGCCCACAGCTACCTCATGCACATTTCCTGGCACTATTCTGTAACAGAGAGCCTGGCCCTGGGAGGCATGGTTCCTAGGCTCATAAAAATCACTTCCTGTTTCAGCTCTGTTAAGGGCTGACATTGCAGCGATTAGAGAATAAGTTGAGGCCGGGTGGCTCAAGCCTGTAATCCCAGCACTTTGGGAGGCCGAGGCAGGCGGATCACGAGGTCGGGAGATCGAGACCATCCTGGCTAACACGGTGAAACCCCGTCTCTACTAAAAATACAAAAACTAGCTGGGCGAGGTGGCGGGCGCCTGTAGTCCCAGCTACTTGGTTTGAGGCAGGAGAATGGCGTAAACCCGGGAGGCGGAGCTTGCAGTGAGCTGAGAACGCCACTGCACTCCAGCCTGGGCAACAGAGCGAGACTCCGTCTCAAAATAAATAAATAAATAAATAAATAAATAAATAAATAAATAAATAAATAAATAAATAATAAAAGGATATTTCTAAAAAAAAAGAAAAAGAGAATAAGTTGAGAGTTGCCAGTTTGTGTCCGTTTCCTTTTCAGCAGGGGTATGTTTCACAGTGATTCCATGCAGGCCATCCTCTCTGTGTTTCGTTTTCCATGAAGTGACCCTAATCCTAGACTGGCTCTTCTAACGCCATTTTCTCCTATAGTCTTCTCTAACGGATTTGGGTACTATTTTGGGTTTTAAATTTAAAAAACGTTGATATGGAAGGGGGCAAATGCCTGCTAGAGAGTGCGGTTCTTGGCTAGGATCCATCCACAGACCTGTGCTCACTGACCTAGGTGAGGACACGCACTTCTGTTTTCTTAAAATTGGTGAGGACATGTTCTTCTGTTGTTTTGCCCAAGTGTTGCATTTTCCAAGACTGCCCTGGCCTGCCATAACCCCACTATATATCAGAAACCCGAGACCCTAGCGGGCAAAGACCTAGCAGCTGGACGTCGAGAAGACCATCAGCAGAAGACACAGCAAGTGGACCTCGAGAAGACACCAGAGGAAGGAGAGCACAATGACAGAGGCAGAATAAAGAGTTCCAGGGGGCTGTGGGAGGAGAGCACTGACCTGCCCCATTCTAAGGAAACCACCCTACCGCTCCACCTCCTTCTGGCTTCCTATCCATGTGTTGAGAACTTCTACTCAATGAAACCTTGTACTTATTCTTAAAACCCACGTGAGCCAATTCTTCAGGTACACCAAGGTAGGAAACCTTGGGATCCAGATAGCCCTCTGTCTTTCGGTAAGACAGGGTGTCTAATTGAGCTAACACAAGCCGCCTACAGATTGATAAACTAAATTAACAGCCTGTAACACATGCCCACTGGGATTCGGGCTGCAAACATTCACCCCTACATGCTGCCTGGGGTCGTCCTGTTGCTAGCTCCGTGGCGAGGGATAAGGGACGTTTTCCTGCTTCAGTATGAATCTGTTTCAATGCAGTGTCCTTTCTGCAATATTGCAGTGTTACCTCATTGCGTATATTTGACAAAATAAGTTACAAACTATAATGAATGTGAGAAGAAAATAAATGGTGGAGAATGAGGAAGGAAAATGAAACACTGTTATCAGTAAGGAATTTTTTACTTCATACAACAGAAAATGTAAACATGAATTAAATAAACAAGGATTTCTAGTTTTCACATGTGAACCAGCCATGACAGGCAGTTGCTGCCTTTTATCAGCTTCACTGCCGCGGTACTAGCAGAACTGCATGGTAGTAGCCGTGACTTTTTGCTGTTTTCTCCAAGGTGAAACCTAGCTCAAATCAACATGATGTTGGGTTCAGTTGTTGCTAGCCAGCTTTGCTCTGGTTTTCAGGGTCTTATCAGCTTCTAGTTTATGCAGCTACTTTAACAGTGTGTTTTGCTAGTTATGTGAAACTGCTGCCTGAGATTTTCTATTCTTCTGCTATCACCTAGTATTTTTCTACACCTAGGATTTTTCTGTCTGAAATTACGTGCCTTGCTCGTTTTTCTCCTCAGGATGTAGATGTTCTTCAGCTGATTTTTTTAAAGAGCATTGGTAAACCAATTTCATTTCCTTCAAATACTTCTGAGAATTCCCGAGAAACTTATACTTGTCTCGCTGGCCTGGACCACTGCCCACTCAGCTGCCTGTTACTGACTTCTTTCTTAGGTAAGATCCCCCAGACAGCAACTGCATGGGCCCTTCGACCCCCACTTCCGCTAAAGACGGACATCCAGTGTTCAAAATATTTGAAGTCTTAAATAGGGCATAAAGGGATTATAGGATACAAAACAACAAACTGGATACATATATTAAGAAAGAAAATTTCAGTCAGTATCAGTCTTTGACAACAAAGATAACCATTATAATGATACAGTGCAAATGTATTTACAAATAAACTGTATGCATAGGGATTTGTTTCTTACATTGTATATGATTTCTCCAGTGATGTCTTAGGCACTCATTTAAAATAGGTCATTGATTGAATTACAGCTGTAACCTATAATGAAAATAGTAGAGTAAAAAGTTTTGTTTTTTTTTTTAACAGATCATAGATGCATGATGTTTGGTCTTCCAGTTGTACTGTTTCTGTTGTATGCCTGTGTATATGTCTGTGTAATTTTAGATAGTTTATAGAATAAATTTAGTACAAGTAATTAGAAATGAAGATTTTCTTTGTAATACAAAAGGAAATGATTAACTTTAACTGAATTTTAGTGCAACAGTAAAACAGGGTAAAATTTGTTCTTCTCAGGGAAAAGATGTGCTTTGCAGACTGACTTATTTCCTGAGTAAGCCAGTGTCTGCCTTTACTGCAGAAATAGATTGCTTTTGCTAGACCCTGTAGTCAGCTACCTGCAGGAAGGAAATCCTACCAGAGAATTCTAAATTGAATATTACATATTCTTTCATGTAGGTGAAGCATTCACATATGATATTCTTTTACATTCAGCATAATTATAAAAGTTACATTTAATACTTTCCAAAAAATAAAGCAAGTATAAAATTAGCAAGATAATTGTATATTCATCCTTTAAAATGTTTTAGCCTATTCAAATCGGACAAGTCCACTCTGAAATTCCTGAAAATAAGATATGAAATGAACAATAAAGAAAATACGGAAGAAAGTACCAGATGTTTCTTATGTGTTGAATGTATATATAGCTGTTAGTTTTTAATGGCAGAGTGCAGTCCATAATTTTACTCATAGTAGATGTCTATGCATGATATATTTGCACGTCTTATTTCTCTGAAGGGTGAAATAGAAAGCTGGGAAAACACAACATGTCACATATGCTGGATTACATTCAAGTAAGTGTGAATTATATAGTTAAATGATCTCTTTATGGGGCTTCTTATCACTCTCTCACTGGGTAGTCTAAGGATTAATTAAAGTTCCTAGGCTCTTTCAAGCTGAGAAACACTATGTAAGTGCTATGCATTATCATGGTAACACGAGAGTGAGGCATAAGTGATCTGCAACATCATAGACTCTTTAAAATGTGTGTCTAGCCTGATAGATTTTCTCAACCGTGTTTTATGGATTGGAAAGTGCTTATCAAGTTTGAAGATGAAATGTGCTCTATTGAAATCAGGCAAATCTGCAAAATCAGTCTTTGTTCTATATATTACTAGAGTGATGTTTCTCAAAATAGAGAAACACTTGGATATAATTTCAAAGGTAATATGTAATAAGGTAGAATTTTGACATCATTTGTAACTTGTCTATTACGATTTGATTGACTCAACTGTTGCTCTCTTAATTAGTGCAACTGAAGTCTAGTTAATTTGCATAAAGGTGGCTAGCCCATCTTTTATACTTATAAAGACAGTCAGGTGACTATTCACTCTTTCCACAAAGCTTATATAGATTTTATCAACATGTTTCAATAATGCATGAGTGCAATAATGCCAATTCTAAAATGTAATTTCTTACTTCCTTTAATAATATTTTATTTTTCATTTTCATTTTATTATAGATTCAGAAAGTAAATGTGCAGGCTTATTACAAAGGTATCTTGCATGATGCTGACATTTAGTCTTCTATTGATTCCATCACCCAGATAGTGAACCTAGTACCCAATAGGAAGGTTTTCAGCCCCCCTCTCCCTCTATCCTCCTTTGTAGTCTCCAGTGTCTATTGTTCTCGTCTTTATTTCTGTAATGCCCAAGTTCTAGCTCTATTTAAGGGAATATTCAATATTTGATTTCTTGTTTCTCCATTAATTGGCTTAGGTTAATGATCTCTAGCTGCATCCACCTTGTTGCAAAGGACATGATTTTGTTCTTTTATGACTGTGTACTATTCAGGGCTCATATGTACCACGTTTTTTATCCCATTATTCATGGATGTGTTCCTAGGTTTATTCTGTCTTCGCTATGGTGATGAATATGAGAATTCTTGTGTCTTTTGGGTAATAATTTATTTTCATTTGAGCATATACATAGTAATAGGATCACTGGGTGAAATGGTAGCTCTATTGTTAGTTCTTTTAGAAATCCACAAACTGCTTACTACAGTGGCTGAACATTCTCTCCACCAGTGTATAAGTATTCCTTTTCCTCGTTGCCCGTATATTATTTTTATTTTGGTTTTTAATAATAATACTCATTCTGACTGGTATGAGATGGTATCCTGTGGTTTTGATTTGCATTTCTCTGATGATCAGTGATGTTGAGCACTTTTCTTATGTTTCTTGGCCACTTGTATATCTTAAGAAAATTTTTTTTTTTTTTTTTTTTTTTGGAGTCTAGCTCTGTCGCCCAGGCTGGAGTGCAGTGATCTCGGCTCACTGCAAGCCGCCTCGGGTTCGCCATTCTCCTGCCTCAGCCTCCCGAGTAGCTGGGACTACAGCGCCCGCCATCTCGCCCAGCTAGTTTTGTATTTTTAGTAGAGACGGGGTTTCACCGTGTAGCTCAGGATGGTCTCGATCTCCTGACCTCGTGATCCACCCGTCTCGGCCTCCCAAAGTGCTGGGATTACAGGCTTGAGCCACCGCGCCCGGCCAGAAAATATTTTAAATAAATGTACAATTATTTCCTCTATTCATAGGTCAAATTGTGCCTATGTCCTTCTCTCTTATTCTACTACATGATTTTACATGGATAATTAGTAAAAAAATGTGATGTTCTGGTAATACATTTTATTTCATACTTATAAATGTAAAATGTTTTTCTTTGAAAGATACAACATTCTCTAATTTTTATTTTTATTTTTTAATTCCTTGAAAGTGGCAATGGGGACAGGCAAACTTTAAAGCAATTGCTTCATAAGGTGATTCCAATTTATACAGAACATTGTTCATTATAAAATTATGTTGTTTTTGAGTAAAATATATATACAAATACAAAATAACATAATAATACCAATTTAACCACTTAAAATAACCTGCTACTAATGCATTCCTAGATCTATTTACATTACCCCAACAGGTTCCTTTACTTTTCTCCATTTCCAGAGGTGCCATTATCATGAACCTGGTATTACCTTCATATTTTATAAATTTATTAAAATATTTATTTCTAAATAATACTGGAGTTTTGAGTTTTAATGTTTATGTGAATATATAAAGTGTGTATTATTTCACATTTTTGTTAACATTCCTATTGAGAGCTGCCATTATTGATGAAATAGTTCTCAGTCTGCTGAATTTAATCTTGTTCCATGATGTATTTATTGAAATGCTACAGTGAAAAACCTTCCTATGCCTCTGGGTACACATGTGAGTTTCTTATGAATATACTAGAAAATGGCTGACTGCAGTGTGTATACAGTTTTAACTTTGAGGGATGAAATACTCTCATTAGCTCCAGGGCTATCACTTTATTACTATTGTTCATCGGCTAATTGGCTTAGCATATGTCTTAGATTTTTCATTTTAAATGAAGTGCTATTATAAGTTACATTGACTGGAACCAGTATGCGTTTGTTAAATGTTCATTTTGTTTAATAATTATAGCTATTGTCAGGGCTCTATCACTATGTGAAGAAAATAAAGTATTAAGAGAATGATGACTTCAGTAGGGGATAAGCCTGAAATTCAACTTTATTTTCTTAACACAGTTTATGGAAAACATAGATAATGCTTCCTTTTCAAGGACAGCATGTAGCAGAATATTTGATAATAAATCAATATGCACTGAGTCAGTATTGGCTAGGAATGCCTAGCTTCTTCCAATCTTGGCTGGTAATGGAAGAAGTATTTGACATAGTATTTTTGTTGGTTGGTTTGTTTGTTTTCATATGCTTCACTTACATGACACTGCCAGATCATCATATGGTGGGTTTGGGGAAAATGAAGGAAATAATAGGCTACATATATGTAAATTATGAGCTAGAAATAGAAGCAGCACATAGAGCATAGTTAATTGGTCTGGCCACGATGGTTTTGTCATCTCTCCTACTTACAACTATTTATTTATGGGCTATTTGCTAATGACTATTTTTAAAAATCTGTTTCAACAGCAAAGACCTAAAAAATGCAAGTAGGTATTTAATTAAAAACTACCTGATTCCTTTCAATCAAATTATAGGTTGAAAAGAGCCTATAAACCCATGGTATATTTACAAAGTCTTGTATTCTGTGATTGGGACCACAGGCTAAAAGTGATATCTGGAAATCCAGAATATAGAAGGCTAAGGGAAACACCAGCTGCTACTTCAAAAGGTAATATTTAGGTACATTAAGAAAACTATGCCTGAAAATGACATTTCACAGATTTAATATGTGAATTTGGAAAAATTAAACATATAATTCTGAGATAGTTGGCTTTTTATTTACATCAAATTACTATTTCTTAAAACACTTGTATACATTTTTTTATTGTTTATTTCATAATAAATATGTCAGTAATTGTTAGTATATTAGCTCTATTAGCTACAGAAGAAATTCCAAAAGAGTTGAATAATGCCATTTAGATGTTTCAAACAGAAATTGGATTAAAAATTCTTTGAACCTCTGGTAGAATGGCTGTGAATCCGTCTGGTCCTGGACTTTTTTGGTTGGTAGGCTATTGATTATTGCCTCAATTTCAAAGCCTGCTATTGATCTATTCAGAGATTCAACTTCTTCCTGATTTAGTCTCGGGAGGTGTAAGTGTGTCCATTTCTTCTAGGTTTTCTAGTTTATTTGCGTACAGGTGTTTATAGTATTCTCTGATGGCAGTTTGTACTGTGGGGTTGGTGGTGATATCCCCATTATCCATTGCATTTATTTGATTCTTCTTCCTTTTCTTCTTTGTTAGCGGTCCATCAATTCTGTTGATCTTTTCAGAAAACCAGCTCCTGGATTCATTGAGTCTTTGGAGGTTTTTTTGTGTCTCTATCCTTCGGTTCTGTGATCTTCGTTATCTCTTACCTTCTGCAAGCTTTTGATGTGTTTGCTCTTGCTTCTCTAGTTCTTTTATTGTGATGTTAGGGTGTCAATTGTAGATCCTTCCTGCTTTCTCTTGTGGGCATTTAGCTATAAATTTCCCTCTACACACTGCTTTAAATGTGTCCCAGAGATTCTGGTATGTTGTATCTTTGTTCTCATTGGTTTCAAAGAACATCTTTATTTCTGCTTTCATTTCGTTATGTTTCCAGTAGTCATTCAGGGCAGGTTGTTCAGTTTCCATGTAGTTGGCGGTTTTGATTGAGTTTCTTAGTCCTGAGCTCTAGTTTAATTGCACTGTGGTCTGAGAGACAGTTTGTTATAATTTCTGTTCTTTTACATTTGCTGAGGAGTGCTTTACTTCCAACTATGTGGTCAATTTTGGAATAATTGTGATGTGGTGCTGAGAAGAATGTATATTCTGTTGATTTGGGGTGGAGAGTTCTGTAGATGTCTATTTAGGTCTGCTTGGTGCAGAGTTGAGTTCAATTCGGATATTTGTTAACTTTCTGTCTCATTGACCTGTCTAATGTTGACAGTGGGGTGTTAAAGTCTCCCATTACTATTGTATGGAGTCTAAGTCTCTTTGTAAGTCTCTAAGGACTTGCTTTACGAATCTGGGTGCTCCTGTATTGGGTGCATATATATTTAGGATAGTTAGTTCTTCCTGATGAATTGATCCCTTTACAATTATGTAATGGCCTTGTCTCTTTAATCTTTGATGGTTTTAAGTCTGTTTTATCAGAGACTAGGATTAACCCTGCTTTTTTTTTTTCCATTTGCTTGGTAGATCTTCCTGCATCCCTTTATTTTGAGCCTTTGTGTGTCTCTGTATGTGAAATGGATCTCCTGAATACAGCAAACTGATGGGTCTTGATTCTTTATCAATTTGCCATTTCTGTCTTTTAATTGGACCACTTAGTCCATTTACATTTAATGTTAATATTGTTATGTGTGAACTTGATCCTGTCATTATGATATTAACTGGTTATTTTGCTTGCTGGTTGATGCACCTTTTTCCAAGCATTGATGGACTTTACATTTTGACATGTATTTGCAATGGCTGGTATCCTTTGTTCCTTTCCACGTTTAGTGCTTCCTTCAGGATCTCTTGTCGGCAGGCCTGGTGATGACAAACCTCTAAGCATTTGCTTGTCTGTAAAGTTTTATTTCTTCTTCACTTAAGAAATTTAGTTTGGCTGGATATGAAATTCTGGGTTGAAAATTCTTTTCTTTAAGAATGTTGAATATTGGCCCCACTCTCTTCTGGCTTGTAGAGTTTCTGCGAGATCTGCTGTCAGTCTGATGGGCTTCCTTTGTGGTAAGCCGACCTTTCTCTCTGGCTGCCCTTAACATTTTCCTTCATTTCAACTTTGGTGAACCTGGCAATTATGTGCCTTGGGCTGCTGTCCTTGAGGAGTATCTTTGTGGCATGCTCTGTATTTCCTGAATTGAATGTTGGCGTACATTACTAGGTTGGGAAATTCTCCTGGATGATATCCTGCAGAGTGTTTTCCAACTTGGTTCCATTTCCCATCACTTTCAGACACACCAATCAGATGTAGATCTGGTCTTCTTGGGATTTGTTCATTTCTTTTACCTGTTTCTACACTTCTTCTCACTTCATTTCATTCATTTGATCTTCAATCGCTGATACTCTTTCTTCCAGTTGATCGAGTCAGTTACTAAAGCTTGAGCATTTGTCACGTATTTCTTGTGTTATGGTTTCATCTTTATCAGTTCTTTTAAGGTCCTCTCTGCATTGATTATTCTAGTTAGCCACTCATCCATTCTTTTTTCAATGTTTTTAGTTTCTTTGCACTGGTTGCATAGTTCCTCCTTAGCTCTGAGAAGTTTGATCGACTGGGCATTCTTCTCTCAACTCATCCAAGTCATTCTCTGTCCAGCATTGTTCTGTTGTTGGCGATGAGCTACATTCCTTTGGAGGGGGAGATGCACTCTGATTTTTTTTAATTTCCATCTTTTCTGCGCTGCTTTTTCCACATGTTTGTGGTTTTAGGTGCCTTTGGTCTTTGATGATGGTGATGTACTGATGGGGTTTTGGTGTGGGTGTCCATTCTGTTTGTTAGTTTTCCTTCTCACAATCAGGACCCTCAGCTGTAGGTCTGTTGGAGTTTACTTGAGGTCCACTCCAGATCCTGTTTGCCTGGGTATCAGCAGTGGAGGCTGCAGAATATAGAATATTGCTGAACAGTGAGTGTTGCTATCTGATTCTTGCTGTGGAAGCTTCATCTCAGGGTGTACCCACCGTGTGGTGTGAGGTGTCAGTCTGCACCTAGTGGGGATGTTTCCCGTTAGGCTACTCAGGGTCAGGGACCCACTTGACAGCCAGTCCTTATGTTCTCAGATTTCAACCTCCATGCAGGGTCCTCTGCTGCTGCTTCTATGCCCTGTCCCCAGAGGAGGCATTTACCTCTGAGCGGGTGTTTCTGCCTTTTGGTTTAGCCTGTTGCACTGTGCTACATGGGGAGGCTCGTGGCTGTGGGACCCTCCAGGCCAGGTGTGGTATATAAACTCCTGGTGTACCATTTGCTAAGATCCTTGGTAAAGTGCAGTATTGGGTGGGAGTGACCCAATTTTCCAGATGTTGTCTGTCTCAGCTTCCCTTGGCTAGAAAATGGATTCCCTTCCCTTGTGCTTCCTAGGTGAGGTGATGCCTTGCCCTGCTTCAGCTCTTGCTGATCGGGCTGCACCAGCTGACCAGCACCGATTTTCCGGCACTCCCAGTGAGGTGAACCTGGTACCTCAGTTGAAAATGCAGAAATCACCCATCTTCTATGTCACTCATGCTGGGAGCTGGAGGCTGTAGCTGTTGGTACCATTCCTTCTGAAACTATTCCAATCAATAGAAAAGAGGAATCATCCTAACTCGTTTTTGAGGCCAACATCATCCTGATACTAAAGCCTGATAAAGATACAACCAAAAAGAGAATTTTAGACCAATATCCTGATGAACATCGATGCAAAATCCTCAATAAATACTGGCAAACTGAATCCAGGAGCACAAAAAAGCTTATCCACCATGATCAAGTGGGCTTCATCCCTGGGATGCAAGGCTGGTTCAACATATGCAAATCAATAAATGTAATCCAGCATATAAACAGAATCAAAGACAAAAACCACATGATTATCTCAATAGATGCAGAAAAGGCCTTTGAGCCTTTTTAACAGCCCTTCATGTTAAAACTCACAATAAATTCTGTATTGATGGAACGTATCTCAAAATAATAAGAGCTATTTACAAACCCACAGCCAATATCATACAGAATGGGGGAAAACTGGATGCATTCCCTTTGAAAACTGGCACAAGACAGGGATGCCCTCTCTCACCACTCCTATTCAATGTGGTGTTGGAAGTTCTGGCTAGGGCAATCAGGCAAGAGAGAGAAAGAAAGGGTATTCAGTTAGGAAAAGCAGTCAAATTGTCCCTGTTTGAAGATGACATGATTGTATATTTAGAAAACCCCATCGTCTCAGCCCAAAATCTCGTTAAGCTGATAAGCAACTTCAGCAAAGCCTCGGGATACAAAATCAATGTGCAAAAACTACAAGCATTCTTATACAAATAGCAGACAAACAGAGCCAAATCATGAATGAACTCCCATTCACAATAGCTTCAAAGAGAATAAAATACCAAGGAATCCAACCTACAAGGGATGTAAGGACCTCTTCAAGGAGAACTAGAAACCACTGCTCAGTGAAATAAAGAGGACACAAACAAATGGAAGAACATACTATGCTCATGGATAGGAAGAATCAATATCGTCAAAATGGCCATACTGCCCAAGGTTATTTATAGATTCACTGCCATCCCCATTAAGGTACCAATGACTTTCTTCACAGAATTCGAAAAAACTGCTTTAAAGTTCATATGGAACCAAAAAAGAGCCCGCATTGCCAAGCCAATCCTAAGCTAAAAGAACAAAGCTGGAGGCATCATACTACCTGACTTCAAACTATTCTACAGTAACCAAAACAGCATGGTACTGGTACCAAAACACATATAGACCATTGGAACAGAACAGAGCCCTCAGGAATAATACCACCCATGTACAACCATCTGATCTTTGACAAACCTGACAAAAACAAGATATGGGGAAAGGATTCCCTGTTTAATAAATGATGCTGGGAAAATTGTCTAGCTATAAGTGGAAAGCTGAAACTGGATCCTTTCCTTACTCCTTATACGAAAATTAATTCAAGACAGATTAGAAACTTAAATGTTAGACCTCAAACCATAAAAACCCTAGAAGAAAACCTAGGTAATACCATTTAGGACATAGGCATGGGCAATGACTTTATGTGTAAAACACCAAAAGCAGCAACAAAAGCCAAAATTGACAAATGGGATCTAATTAAACTAAAGAGCTTCTGCACAGCAAAGTAAATGCCATCAGAGTGAACACACAACCTACAGAATGGAAGAAAATTTTGCAATCTACTTATTGACAAAGGGCTAATATCCAGAACCCATAAAGAACTCAATCAAATTTACAAGAAAAAACAAATAATGCGATCAAAAAGTGGGCAAAGGATAAGAACAGACACTTCTCAGTAGAAGACATTCATACAGCCAACAGACACATGAAAAAATGCTCATCACCACTGGCCATCAGAGAAATGCAAATCAAAACCACAATGAGATACCATCTCACACCAGTTAGAATGGCAATCATTCAAAAATCAGGAAACAACAGGTGCTGGAGAGGATGTGGAGAAATAGAAACACTTTTACACTGTTGGTTGGACTGTAAACTAGTTCAACCATTGTGGAAAACAGTGTGGCGATTCCTCAAGGATCTAGAACTAGAAATACCACTTGACCCAGCCATTCCACTACTGGGGATATACCCTAAGGATTATAAGTCATGCTGCTATAAAGACACATGCACATATATGTTTATTGTGGCACTATTCACAATAGCAAAGACTTGGAATCAATCCAAATGACCATCAGTGACAGACTGGATTAGGAAAATGTGGCACACATACACCATGGAATACTATGCAGCCACAGAAAAGGATGAGTTCGTGTCCTTTGTGGGGACATGGATGCAGCTGAAACCATCATTCTCAGCAAACTATCACAAGAACAGAAAACCAAACACCGCATGTTCTCACTCATAGATGGAACTGAACGAGATCACTTGGACACAGGAAGGGAGCATCACACTGGGTCCTATGTGGGAGGGTAGGGTGGAGGGATAGGAGATATCCTAATGTAAATGACGGGTTAATGGGTACAGCACACAACATGGCACATGTATACATATGTAAAAACCTGCACGTTGTGCACATGTACCCTAGAATTAAAGTATAATTTAAAAAAATAAGAAAATTCTTTGAATTTTTAATCAACCATTGCATCCAAAATAAAGCTGTTGAAATATTCTTGTTTCAGAAAAAAAAAAATGAACAGTATGATAATTTTTTAAAGTTCACTTGAGCTAGACATTGTTGATAACTTTTATTGGTGACAAGAAGAAGCCACTTTGGAAAACTTGCAACTAACTTTATTTAAAAATCAATATAATATTAAAACAAATGCATTTTCCAGAAAAGAACTAAAGATCACTATTTTAAAGAAACAGATTAATACATATAAATATATTCTAGAATAATTATTCTGCCTCTTATTTTTCATATTTCAATAATAAATATAAAGTTATCTTTCCATTTTGTCTCAATTTATGTAATTGTGGATTTAAATTTTGAGGGATTCATTTTCAAAAGTAATTGGAGGTAACTATTTCATAGATCCATGATACAGTAAAATAAAAATTGCCTGTAAAAATAACATAACAAATATTACATAATTTCATATAAGTTAGAACCCTTTTATTATATAAAATGTTTCCATGGAATAATAAATGTTTTAGTCACCTTTATTTTACTAAATATCATTAGATAGTCCTGTGATTGATGGAACCAAATTACCATTCCTTACGTCCTTGACTACACTTGGTATTATTATTTTAATAGTTGCCAAGCAAAGTTTGGAACCCAATGTGGTTTTGATTTATATCCCTAGATTACTAATGATCTCAAGCATATAGCCATTTTTCATTGGTTGATTGACTTTCTTCTTTTCTAAAACGATTCTATTTACCTGTCCTGCTTTCTTCTACTGGGTTAGATTGTCTACATATTTTCTTGTCTAGTTATTTTGATTTTTTTGACACTGGTAATTTTGTGTATATTTTCTTACTAATTTTCTGAGTTTTATAAACCCCAAGGTAAATTTTAGAATTTATACTCTGAAGATTTTCAAAAAGCTAACTCAGAAGTCATTTGTGGCCATAATGCTAACATCTAATGAAAAAAAAAATTTTGCCACTTTAGCAAAACATACTGTAAAGACACTAATTAGAAAGCACTGAGCTCAATTCTATCTTTTTAATAAAATTTGCATTAAAAAGTCATTTCAACAAAATCATTTACCGTTACAGTAAGAACCAATTACTAAATGTTGATGACCTAGCTCCTAGATGGTTTACTAAATATTGCACAATTGTCATTTTGGTAACAATCAGGTAGCATATTTGTTAGAACTGCTGGTTCTCCAGGTTTCATTTCAAATGATCAAACCAGGATTTTAAAGGAAAATAATCAGAAATATCTGGATATATATTTTATGATCCACCTAATTATTTGGGGATATTTGTGAAACTCTGATCTGACACATAAATAAAGGGAAACAACAGCAGTAACAGAAAGAAAACAATCAACAAAGAACATCAAGTCAGGAGTCAGGAATTAATACCTTACCTTTTCCTCACTGCCTTCTCAAGTCATATGCCCCATCTTCTTTCTCATTCTTGGCAAATGCTACTCCATCTATTTAGCACTTCACAGGAGCAATTAACCTGTTAGTTTGCAATTTAGCAAAAAGTAAGAAAACTATTTCCGAACATTTTCTTTCTTGCTTGCTTCCTTCCTTGCTTCTTTCTTTCTTTCTTTCTTTCTTTCTTTCTTTCTTTCTTTCTTTCTTTCTTTCTTTCTTTCTTTCTTTCTTTCTTTCTTTCTTTCTTTCTTTCTTTCTTTCTTTCTTTCTTTCTTTCTTTCTTTCTTTCTTTCTTTCTTTTTTTTTTTTTGACAGAGTCTCGCTCTGTCGCCCAGCCTGGAGTGCGGTGGCGAGATCTCAGCTCACTGCAACTTGTGCCTTCTGGGATCAAGCAATGTCTTTCCTCAGCCTTCTGTGTAGCTGGGTTACGGGTGCACCATCGTTCATGGCTGAATTTGTATTTCTAGTAGAGTTTGGGTTTGCCATATTGGCCAGACTGGTCTGGTCTCAAACTTCTTCTTTTTTTTTTTTTTATTATACTTTAAGTTCTAGGGTACATGTGCATAACGTGAAGGTTTGTTACATATGTATACTTGTGCAATGTTGGTGTGCTGCACCCATCAACTCGTCAGCACCCATCAATTCATCATTTATATCAGGTATAACTCCCAATGCAATCCCTCTCCCTCCCCTCCCCATGATAAGCCCAGTGTGTGATGTTTCCCTTCCGAGTCCAAGTGATCTCATTGTTCAGTTCCCACCTATGAGTGAGAACATGCGGTGTTTGGTTTCTCTTCTTGTGATAGTATGCTAAGAATGATGGTTTCCAGCTGCATCCATGTCCTACAAAGGACGCAAACTCATCCTTTTTATGGCTGCATAGTATTCCATGGTGCATATGTGCCACATTTTCTTAATCCAGTCTGTCACAGATGGACATTTGGGTTGATTCAAGTCTTTGCTATTGTGAATAGTGCCATAATAAACTTCTTAATTCAGATGATCCACCTGCCTTGGCCTCCCAAAGTGCAGAGACTATGAGCCACCATACCTGGCCAACAAATATATTCATACACTTACACCATAACAACTCGTAATAATTTAAAATAATTAATTAATTTAATAATTTAATTTTAATTTTAAATAATTAAATAATTTTAAACTAATCTCATTTACTAAATATTTGCATGAGTCATGTGAACTTGGTCATCCATTTCTGGGATTTTTAGGAGTATGTAATTCACAATCGTGCTCATTTATCTCTAAACCAATTAGAATACCACCTTTTTAAGTGATATTCAAAATTAACATGGTAATAACATATAGTTGTAGAAATATAACACACACACAATGTATATGCAAAAGATATAGATAACACCAAACAGATTTTATAACTCTCCTAAAATTTAGACATGAATAAAGCAATAAAGCAATGTAAACCTCACTGGTTTTTATCCATTATATATTTTATCTAAATTGTGCTTCCAAAAAAATGAGACAAGTTTATCTATTCAACAGGAGGTCTGATACCTTTGTCTGTATTAGTAAAGAAAATTTGCTGAGATTATTTAGCTAACATTTAATCTAGGAGTCAGAGGACTACATTTTACCCATAGGATACATTCAGTGACAGTCCGGATGTCTTCAAAACCTGGGTAGTTAAAATGCTCAATCTCTTCTAATTAGCCATTTTTATTTTCCACTTCTGTCAGATAATTTTTTGGAAGGTGGTCAAGATCCTTGAATCCCTCAAGAGCCGCTGATTTTGAGACCCTAAATTTCTCATGACGATAGTGGGTTGAGTGGCTGAAATAGAAAGAAAAAGACTTGTTTAGTGGTAGATAGAAGGATGGAAGATGAGAGACCTGAAGTGGGATATGTTAAAGAATTCAAGGAAGCTAAATGGAAGATAGACGATAGTAAAAGGACAAACAAGGATCATGAGTAATAGGAAGGAATACATGAAAGATGCTCCAGTGTAGGGAGATGTTAAGTTTCTCAAAGATCACTAAAGTTCCAGATTATCCTTACAACAGCATCACAACAATGAGGATGTCTATTTAGCAAAGCCTAAATCGACCAGGGTTCAAGAAGATGGGTTTCAGTTGACTAAGAGAGTCACGTGCAGAAGCAATAATCCAAATAAAGAGCAAAGAGGTGTCAAACAGCTTCAAATGAGATAAAGATAGAGTTAAAGAGATATAAAGATAGAGATAGAGACAGAAATAGAGATGCAGACAGAGACAAAGACAGACAGAGAGATAGAGATAGGCATAGATAGACATAGATATAGATGTGGACCTTGACATGGACATAGATGTAGTGACAGAGACAGAGAAGGTTCCAGGCAAATTGGAAACATCCCATTAAGGAAAATGAGTCTCAAACATAGGGAGTCTTTAAATAGTGTCCACTTGGGAAATATGCTAGAAAGCAGGGAAGCAAACACATGATGTTGCCCTGCTACTTGGATTGCTGGATCATATGATGGGTGGTTCTGCTTGTAGATTTCTTAGGAGTCTCCATACTTAAATGGATATAAAGCCCTCTGTAAGGCCTGCACTAATTTACATTCTCACCCAAAAGAATGCACGTATATCCTTTACTCTGCATCCTCACCAGAAATATGTTTCTTTTGTCTTTTGGATTATAGCTATTCTGACTGAAATGAGATGACATTTTGTCATGGATTTGATTTGCTTTTGCCTTACGGATTAGGGATGATGAGCACTTTGTAGTGTGCCTGCTGGGCAACTGTGTGTTTTACTTAAACAAATGAGTATTCATGTCATTAGCCCATCCAGTTTCATGCTCTTTAGTCATTTGAGTCCCTTATATACTGTAAGTATTCACTCATTGTAAGACGTATGGTGATCCAATAATTTCTCCCGTCCTGTAGGATGTCTCCTCTCTCTGTTTAGTTTCCTGTGTTCTTCTGAAGCACCTTAGTTTGATATAACCCCATTCTCTATTTTTGATGTTCTTTACTGTGCTTTTGCAGTCACTTTGAGATCATCATTACCAACACCGTTGTCACGACTTCTTCCTTCTGATTTCTTCTGGTGTTTCTATCTTTGCATGTCTGACATTAAGGACTGGTGAGAAACTGTCTACTCTTTTACTTTTTATTTTTTGTGATAGAATTTTGCACTTGTTGCCCTAGTTGGAGTTCAGTGGTATGATCTTGGTGCACTGCAACCTCTGCCTCCCGGGTTGAAGAAATTCTTCTGCCTCAACTTCCCGAGTAGCTGGGATTACAGGTGCCCACCAACACTCCTGGCTACTTTAGGATATTTTTAGTAAAGGCAGGGTTTTGCCATCTTGGACAGCCTGGTCTCAAACTCGTGACCTCAAGTTTGAGACTAGCCTGCCTTGGCCTAACAAAGTGCTGGAATTACAGGCATGAGCCACCATGCCTGGCCAATATAATCTAATTTTAAAATCCCTTATGTAAAATTCAGGTTTTTCTTTGCCTAGTTTATAGAAAAAGACTTGATTTTGCATTGTGCATTCTTCTTTAGGAAAAGTTCATGAGAGGCAAAAGCAGTGACTTAGTTCTGTGCTCCTATTGTTTTTCTTTAGCTCATCTATGTTCTTTTCCTTTCTGCTATGCTATGTTAGGTAAAATTTTGCAGTATATTGTAAAGTTAGGCAGTGTGCTGCCTCCAGCCCTGTGCTGTTTACCGGGTTGCTCCAACTCTTCAGGATCTTCTTCGATTTCATAGCCAATTTAGGACTTTCAGAGTGTTTTTGTATGAGGAATGGATCACTGATATTTACACAAGGGTTGCATAATATCTGTAGATCACTTAGGTAGTATTGATAAACCCTGTATCCTGGAGGGAGAGGACTCCCAAAGTCTTATGCTAGGCATACCCTTCCACATACCACCTCCTCTACCATGCCAGGAGGCACTCCTTTAGGAGGATGCCAAGGCAATGCTCCTTAGTGATCACTTCCTTGCAGAAGTAAGTGTTGTGACAAGAGGAAAACTTCGTCCTGCCACCGGTACTCAGGATGGCTGAGTTCCTCCACCTGCCTGGTTGAGAAGGAGAAAGAGGAGAGACTCAAAGCGACCATTTCATCTAGATGAGTGAGGTGGCCTGCTAGTTGGGGATAATTATGATTTTCTTCTTCTCAGCTCTTCTGCTGAGACACCCCGAGGTACCAGGAGGACATCAGTCTGACTCAGAAACCCGACCCCTTCCCCAGACCCAATCTCTACAGCCTGACATGCAATGCCATGATGTAGCTAAGCAGGATTTCTTCATGCTGTGTGATCTGGGCTGACTTCTGGGTGTGCATGTTGGGTTTCTGGCATGAGCCTGCTGGAAACAGGCATGGGGAGCGGGGGTGATTTCATGGCTGGCATGGCCATGCAGACTCCCCTTCCTCCAGGGACTTTCCAAGAGAAAAGTGCCCTCCAACAGTCTGCTGTGTGTGAAGGGTCCTTGGTGCTGTTATTCTCCATTGTTAGTGATGATCTGGGCTACCCCTTCCCTACCACGTGCTCTCACGGCACCCGCAAACAAGCCTTCCTCCTATCTACAGGAGCCTGACCTTGGTGTCCCTCCTGTTTTCCATCCCCTGTCTTCTGTCTGACCCCCTGCGGCTCTGGTCTGGCCCCACCCCATCTTGCCTTGAGAAGCATAACACCCAGCCCCAGCTGCCAGCCATCCCGAATGGGCGGCTGCAAGGTTTAGGATCTGGTCTAGAAACTGGGGAGGCCCTGGGGCCTGGGGTGTTCAGATAGCCAAGTTCCAAGAAATGAATGTCCAGAGGGTCTGTTGTAGACTGGGGCCAGGGCCAGGCTGTGACCTCTGGTGCTTCTCCTGCCACTTCTCGATGAGCTCCTCCCCGATCACCACCTTGACCATCACCATTATATTATCCACCACCAGCACTGCATCATCCCCCAAGGCTGCCTCTTTGCTCTGCACCCCAGATGCCCTCCCTTGCCTCAAGGCTGAACAGGGGTGCCCTCCTCTGTTCACATACTATGGCCTACTGCCACAAACCATGGCCTACTCCTTCCACCCCATACCACTGCAACCCCTGGCCTCTCTGTGCCACTTCCCTGGAAGCCCGCAAACATCCCCTGCTGCCAATCCTTTCTGCCACACTTACATGGACCCAGGGTTCCTGGGATGCTCCACTGGGCCTGCAGACTGCTGCACTAGCCATGGGGCCCTGGGCCACAGCAGGGTCAGCTGCATAGAGAAGTCTAGGAGCCATAGGCTGGAGTCCTGGTCTTGCAGAGCCCTGACAGCAAGCATTGCAGGCGCGTCTGTGCTTACAAGAGTCTCAGGGTCAGCAAGGCAGTGCACAACAGCATCCATACATGCCATCCATAGGCATCCCTGGCTGCTGGCCTCTGGTGTTACCAGGGACAGGTCCTTCAGAATGCTCCTGGGAGTTCAGCATGGTACCAGGCTCAGGGAAGAAGCATGGTACTGGGAGCCTGTATTTTCCTAGACCTGTGAGAGTCCCTGCAGGGTTCTTGGCCTCAAGAGCAGGGGAACTCCACTGTACAAGGCGAATTTTCTCCCACACTCCTTCCCAGGCCCACTGCCCCCAGACACCCAGGCAACCAGCATTGGTCTCTCTCTCTCTCTCTGTCTTCTATATTGGCAATTCTTAGTACCATCTTTCTGTTCCACGTAAGGAAGAAAGATGTTTCATGTGTTTACTGTGGGTCAATGGCTTGCAACAGTCAGTATGCCAGTTAGGACATAGGTTTCCAAGTACCCAATTCCAAAGTGCAAACTGCTGGGGCCATCTGGCACAAGCTCTGATGGCTTCTCGCAGGAGGCTTTCCCTGGAAGGGTGTAACCGCAGGCTACCAGAATGCGGGGAACCCCAGAAGATGCCCACTGCCCTCGCACTGATCAGCCTGAGAGAGAGGCTGGGGTTTCCAGCAGTTTCAGCGTCCTTTAGGTACAGTATGGATGTGGCATCCGACCCCACAGTTGGACTACCATTATCCAGAAGCCAGATGCATACACCGTCAGGGCCCCATGACCCAGAAGCTGTTTGTCATACTCTAAAACACCTTTATTTTCTGTTTCTCTGCTCAGGTTCATCTCTTGGCAAAAATACAAAGATAGAGATGATTTTGGATATTGTTTATAAAACAGGATGAGTTTTCAACGTGTCGGTGTTGAATTACAGGAGGAGACTACAGGGAAAGAAATCCATAGTGTTATTAAGAAACTCATTTTTGTAAACTCATTGTCTGTTTCTTGAGGACTCTTCCTTTTACTGTCAACCACGGCTGACGGGTGGACAAGCTGAGCGACAACAAGCTATAGTGCCATTGTTTTCATGTGCAGTTTTTATTAAAGAGGTTTTTCTTTGTGAATGTGGCCATAATTTAAATACACAGGCAAGCTACTTAACCACTGTGATTAAAAACTTGTCCTTTAAGTCAGCATATGTCTAATTTCTGATTTGCTTGACAGAAATGATCGATTTTTGACGTAAAGTGCATTACTTTAGTGTATGTAGAATCTGGGGCCATAAATAATCACAGTTTAAATTTGCCTCTGTAAAGCCTTGAATTGTTCCCCTCCTTGTATGACAGGATTTGAAACATGTGTCCTGTGTCTCGGATATCCTAAATAATTTAAATCGAATAAGTGAGTGTAATTGAGGTAAATGGTGATGGATAGTCTAAAACAAAAAACAAATGCGCTTAAGTTGTTTTGTTATCCTGGCACATTTACTTACTCTTGTAATCTTGGCATTTTGGGAGGTGAAGGTGGGAGGATGGCTTCAGGTCAGTAGTTGGAGACCAACCTGAGTAACACAATGAGCTCATTTAATCTGTTGCCATTTTGGCACCAAGGACTATTTTGGTGGAAGATGATTTTTTCCCCAGACAAGGGGTGGTTTGTGGGGAAAGGCTGCAAATTCCACACATTGGGGAAAGTAGTGAGTATCAGGGTCCCAGTGGGTGTGGGGTGGGGTGGAGCTTGGGGTCACATAAGTGTGACAGGGAGCAGGGAGGCTTTGGGCAGCTGATCTGCGAGATGGATAGGGCGTGGCAGCCAGAGGATAGGTAGGATGGTTTCCGGATGAAACTGTTCCTCCTTAGGTCATCCTCAGGCATTGCATTTTCATAAGGAGATCGTCACCTAGATTGTTGCATGCGCAGTTCACAGTAGCGTTCCTGTGAGAATGCAGTGCCTCGGCTGATCCCATAGGTGGCGGGGCTCAGGCAGAGGGAGTGGTTCACCACCTGTTCCGCATCGGATTGCTAACAGGCCAGAGACAGGTACCGCTGGAGGCCAGTGTTTGGGGATCCCTGATCTCTTGTATATTTCAAATCACTAAACGATTGTAAAATATTTAAAATATTCTCCTCAAAAAGCAAGTACTTTAATTAGGTGAATTTAATCATTTATCAAAACATCAGACATGGCGTAGTGTTTTACCATTGAAATTCCATCAGTTTCATAGCCTTATGTGGGCAGATCACTAGAGTCCAGCAGTTCGAGACCAGCTTCGCAACATGGGAAACCTGTGTCTATTCACACACACACACACACACACACACACACACACACACACACACAGCTAACATAGAGTGCCTGTACTACCAGCTACTTGAGCCGAGATGTGGCGTGATCACTTGAGGCTGGCTGGGTGGAGGACGTTTCAGTGACCGTGCACTTTGGGTAAAGAAATTGAAATCTGTGGGGAAAAAAGAAGAAAATAAATAAAATCACATGGTTTTCTAAATGTACCTTCTAAATGTAGTTTTCAAATTAAAGTATTTAAATGGGGGCATCCTCTGTATTGCAACTTTAGAAAATCACAAAAGCTTTTTCTATCTAATTTGCAGAAACAAGCTTTTGTGAGGTACATAGTAAAATGCACCATACATCCATAAAGTCAGTGCTACTTTTACTCTGTATGTTACACATTTTTCGTAGTCCAAGTAAGAAATACTAAAAAGATGTCAGTCTCTGTAAGGATATTTCACTTGAGTTTTCAACACGGTATGTAATAAAATTTTATCTTTTGGGCTTCCTTATCGTTATCTACATATAGATAATTTTTTATCATTTACAGCAAAATGATGGAAGTGGATCAGCCTGGCAAGCTGTTCATTTGTGGACTAGGTAGAGAAGCCAACGAAAGGATGTTTACGGCAGTATTTGGGAAACATGGTCTCTTGTCAGAAGGTAACTCTTAAAACCAACATCTATTTTCATATATTCTGTATACAATTTTTATCAAAGTAAACATATACTCATTATATTTGCTTGAATACATAAATTAAAAGTTTTGTTTGTTTGTTTTAAACTGTTGTTTTGAAGTTTCAATTTGTTATTCAGAAACTTCTCATGGTCTGCATGTGAAGGGTCTGTGGGACAGCTCACTTACAACTGTGAAAGGAAAATAAGCAAAAGTAAAGCAGTAGTGAACAAAATGAAATAAAATAGTCAGACTATATGGGTGACTGAGTATTAAGAATCATAGTAATGATGTTAAGTGCATTTTTTTTGGTTTGATGTAATTTTCAGATGGTTTGTGCTATGGTGAGTCCATTATATCAGTGTAAAATGTTTTCATGTATTTTAGTTCTTTTGAAAAAACAGCAAACCAACAAGTGCAGAGGCTTCACATTTATTCCTTGTGAGAACACTGCAGATGCTAAGAATGCTGCCAAGGATATGAATGGAAAGGTAAAGGTCCATAGTGAATAATATCCTAACTCTATTTTTCAATTAACAGTATTACTTGGTCTTTTGTGTATGGTTAGACTTGTAAAGATAGCAAAATGCCATACGAACCGGAATTCTTCAGCCATCCTCTTCCTTTTGCCGTATAAATGCAAGTGTAGTTGAAAGGATATAGGAATAAATGTTATATTAATTAGTATATGTAATCCAATTTCCATGTTTGTATTTCAATAGGAGTGTCAGCAGGTTTTCAAAGCTTACAAAGAGCTGTACAACTTAGAAGAAATCATCAGGAAAATGAGAGAAAGAAGCCAGTATTTATTAAATGCTAGTAATGGAATTATTTCCAAATGACAGAAATAATTGTGTAGCATAGAAACAGTGTGGATAGACACCGAGTCTGACTTACAAGAAAGAAATCTGTAGAAGACACCTAGACAGACTCATTACCTGGAAATATTCTTTCCCACTCTCTTAAAATATATTCTAGAGAAAGTGCATCTAAAGGAGACATTTTCATTTAAGGAAGTGTTAAGAAGTTGAAAATAGAAAATAATATGAGGATATTGAAGTTGGGTAACAGAACAACTAACTGGCATTTTTACCCCATCCATTGTCCTTTTCCCCTAAGAATGTCTTTAGTCATCAGAGTGGTTTATTTAACATGCACACATAATTACTGGTTTTCCCAGTGTGTTAGATAACTTGTCTTGATACAATCCATGGTTTCTTGTCCTACTGAGTCTTAAATTCAAGGGATTGTGTGTTTATTACAGCTTTGAATTTTTTTGTAATCTATTAACTACTGAATTCGTTTATCTTACAGTCAAGATCATTCCATTCTGGACACTTTGGAGCTTTTTGTGTTTTGTAACATTATAACAATCTGATTGTAGTTCCTATTACCCATCATGCTATCCCAAATATGCTTTCTTGGACTTTGTGAGCATTACTGTTCTCTGTAAATGTCTCAGAAATAACAACTTATCCTTTAAAAGCAACTTAGATTTTATAGTTTCTTTCCCATCATATATAGTAGGTATTTTGTACTCCCTGTACCATGAGTATCATATCTCTTGATTGTTAAATTGTCTTTAGTGTATATTTAAATTTTCCTAATTGCATTTATTTCTTTTACATCTAGCACACTTCCTGGTACATGGCAGACAGCACATGTTTATTCATTTTATCTGAAGGTGTGGTAGAACATGAGAGTTTCTTTTGGTTCATAGCATACTTCAGGACTGGAGGTAATTTTGACTTATATGTAGTAATTTATGATAATTGTTTTCACTAGTTTTCAAGCAGAAAACAGGTAATTTGTTAAGATGTGATTTCTAAATTACTTCATCTCACATATTTTATTGAATAAAAATAAATATATATGTTATATGCACATAACTATTAAGAACAGAAAATAAAGGAGGTACTTAGAGTTTTCAGGGGGAATGAACAGTTTAAGAAATTTTTACTAACCTCAGAATACTAGGAAGCAAGCACCCATATGCAAATCTGGGGAAAATATGTTAGGATTAGAAATAACAAAAGAAGTTTCAAGGTAGGAAAAGTCATCCCTATGGCTGCAGGAGATCTTGGGAGGGATTTAAGATCTTCCACCAAATAACAAAAGCCATGTAATTTTTAAACAGAGTTCTTAGCAGAACTGTTTTCAAACATTACTTTGGCATATACAAAAGATTAAACTGAAGAAAGTTATTGGGAAGTTAATTAAGACATTTAAGCATTTCTGAGAAATAACATGCAGTATCCTACTAAGAGTTGTTTTTAGGGCACATGTCTAAGGCCAATAAGAAATGAGTAAGGTAGAAAACATGAAGGAAACCAACCACAGATCTCATTTAATGAAACAGAAGTAGAGTAAATGTAGAATTTTAAATCATACAGAGACATTGTATGTAACTATGAGCAAAATAAACAAGAAACAATACAAAATCAGTATTGTGAATAATCACTTTGAATAAAGAACCTAATTTTTTTTTTTTTTTTTGTGATGGAGTCGCTCTCTGTTGCCCGGGCTGGAATGCAGTGGTGTGATCTTGGCTCACTGGAAACTCCACCTCACAGGTTCATGCCATTCTCTTGCCTCAGCTAGTAGCTGGGACTACAGGTGCCTGCCATTATGCCCAGCTAACTTTTTTTTTTTTTGTAGTTTTAGTAGAAACAGGATTTCACCGTGTTAGCCAGGGTAGTCTTGATTCCCTGACCACATGATCCGCTGGCCTCTGCCTCCCAAAGTGGTGGCATTACATGTGTGAACCACTGCACTCAGCCAATAACCTTCCTGTTCTAATGACATGTTCTTTCATATACACTTGAGACACTGAAGCTTTTTTAAACAAGCGATGTGGATGCAAAGGTGAAGTAAATTGTTTATTATAAAGAACAGATATGCTACCTTGTCTTATAAAATTTGTGATAGGTTAATTTTTCTTGAGGTGTCACTTTTTAATATTGGCGGCCTTTCAAGAAATTTGAATGATAGAATTTGTGTGTATTCCTTCATGGAAGGCATGTACTCAGTAAATGTCTCAAGTTTCACCTTGTGAATGACGTGGTCATTTCAGGAAAAATAAAGTTTGTTTCAAAGAAAATATCTAGAACTGAAATACGGTTGTTGAAAAATGTTTGTAAAATGTGTTTAGGTTAAATGCAACAATTGTATTGATAGTATACTTAATACTTTTAGTTTTTGCATGGAAAAGCAATAAAAGTAGAGCAAGCCAACAAACTGTCTTTTCAAACTGGCAGACATGGAGAACATCATCTCCTTCAGGACACATAAGCCCTTTAGGAAGTCTGAGATTGAAAGAGGAAGTAGTAGAGGAACGAGAGGATGGCATCCCTTAGGTGGAGGACACTGGGGTAACATTTTAACATATAAAGATGAAACCATAGTAATGAAAGACAATGTTTGAAAATGTAGAAATTTCTCAATTACATTTACTTCCTATGCAAAGTAAATTAAATTCTTGTTAAGGAGCAAAGTGATTTGTAAGTACCAAGGAAGTATTACTAAGAATGATTGAATTTATATCTAAAATTTGTTTTAAAAAGTTACTTTGCATAGAAATAATGCAAGTCTCAAACTGAATTGAGTTTATGAACGTTGATTTTCTATACTCAACAGGATTTCTGCAGAACTCATTCCCATTCCTAGTACTTTAGAGTTTCTTACTTTGGGGCCCTGAAATTCATAAAAGTTGCATTTATGAAATCATGAAAACCTTCCAACAGGACATTAGTAACTCAGTATTTTAGAATTGATTTCACAATATTTGTTTTCTGTGAACACACTTGCACACATGGATACAAATCTATTCGTTTTCATTTGATATGGACAATATGTACATTGACCTGCCATACAGTATCTTTCATTTAAGGAATGTAGAACTTTAATTTATCCAAAGAGACTGTGACTCAGGAAAAGTGTAAAAACCACTGCTTCACAAATAAGTACGTAAGTTTCCTCACTGGAGGATGGGTCACTGAAAATGGTGTTTATGAGGGATTTACTCGATAAGAATGAGGGTCAATTTTTACTTAAAAAAACAAAAGCAAATGATGCATTAAAAATATACCTACTGGTTAAATTTTATTATCTATTAACCAACCTTCAAAAATCTAACATTTAATTTGGAATTTGGACAACTAGATGTGTAATTGGAGATGTTTTCTCAAGTTGAAATTGCAGAGTATGTTCCATTCTAAGAGACAGAGCTTTGTGTCATATTTCACTTCACTCTCAACTGATCTTGAGAGAGAAGTTTAATAATACTCTGCCATGTATGAGAATGTCCCAGCTGACAACTGTGACACCACAAGGGAATTGGAATACATCTACATTTTTTGTAGATACTAAAAAAAATTTATTATTTAAAATGTAATTTTTTTTTTTTTTTTTTTTTTTTTTTTTTTTTTTTTTTTTTTTAGGCGGTGTGGCTCTGTCACCCAGGCTGGAGTGCTGTGGCCGGATCTCAGCTCACTGCAAGCTCCGCCTCCCGGGTTCACGCCATTCTCCTGCCTCAGCCTCCCGAGTAGCTGGGACTACAGGCGCCTGCCACCTCGCCCGGCTAGTTTTTGTATTTTTTTTAGTAGAGACGGGGTTTCGCCGTGTTAGCCAGGATGGTCTCGATCTCCTGACCTCGTGATCCGCCCGTCTCGGCCTCCCAAAGTGCTGGGATTACAGGCTTGAGCCACCGCGCCCGGCCTAAAATGCAATTCTTAAAGATTATTAAAATGAGCATAGCCTAAGCTGAAAATTACTGTGTTTCATAAAGGAACTGTAGGAATGCTAAATTCTGTTAACACATTTTACAGATAATTAATTTTTCTGAGGTGTCACTTTTTGATTTCGTAATTATTTAATTTCTGCTGAGTGGAATTTGGTTTAACATTCTGATATGTTTTGACAAAACTTTGTTCATACCAGAATTATATGGAGAGCCATTTATCACTGATATCCTAATATGTTTTCCTTGAGCTAGATTATAATTAGACATTTAACTGATAGATTTCTGCCCTCTCTTCACTGTCCACTTATCTCACTTCTCTCTCTCACACCAATATATAAGGATTTTTAATTATTTTTGTAGGTTTTCTAAACGGACTTTTATTGGTTGAATTACACTAATTACCACTGATTATATATAGAAATACTACATTTTATAAGTTTGCAGAGATGTGGGATTTTGAGAATGTAATGTGTAGGAAAGATTTCTGAACATCTAAAATTCTGCCTTTTAAGAAACAGTGATATTTCTCAACTAAAAAGATTTTGTTTGAAACACAGATGAGGGCGATACACTCTTGATCTCCACATGAGTTCCTCTAGGTGAACATCTGGAATTAAAAGAGGTCCATTTTCCAGAACTGGACATCCTCCTCCGAAGAAAATCTGCTTCCTTGACTGTGGCAAGAAGCAATGATGGGACAGGAAGCCAAGGTAAATGCTACCTGAGAGCTAGACATTTCTGTATGACTGAAAATGAGCTATTTACCTGAAAGCTTGACTTTAAGGTTGAGAAACATATTAGAATTGACACATACATAGACAAATTTATTGATCGATAGCTTTTATTGTAGTTTCCATCTTACTAGGTGAATTTCAGATTCATGGTGAAGAAATACTTGACCTTCTAATAGCAGATCAAAGAATTATTACAGTGAGGCAATCATTCTATTTAATGCTTTGGTTGCTAGAGAATTCCTCTCAATTTTTCTTAAAGTTCCTGGCAGTATTCTTTGATGGCCAGCTTCTTAATCTAATCAATTCTTCCATTTCCTAGGTCCCATTGTATTGGACCCCCGGTGTTCCAACCTACAAATTGCATGCTGCATTTCTTTGTCAGTTTGGAGTCTTGCTCTCACCAGGCCAGGCACTGGGAGGATGACGGCTCACTGCAGCCTCAAATTCCTGAGCACATGCAATTCTTCTGTTTCAGTCTCCTGAGTTGCTACACTACTGGCATGCACCTCCACACCTATCCAATGTTTTTTTTCTATATTTTTCTAGAGACAGCATTTCACTACATTGTCATAGCTGACATTAAAGCCCTGGGCTCAAGTAGTCCATCTGCCTCAGCGTTCCACCCTGGCTCCAGTGTGAGCCACTGTGACTGGCCATAGTTTCTGTGACTTCAGTAATGCTTATATGCAAGGCATTCTTACTGGTTATGCGAGGATACTAAGAACTACATGAGCATTTAGCAGAAAAGCGGCCACTGGACTTAAATACTATTTAGAAAGGAAAGTAAGACTTCAAATGTAGACATGGAAGAGTCCAATATTTTTCAGTGAAGTGGATATCACAGAAATGCAGGGTTGTGAAACACGAGGGGGCTGTATATTTATCATTAAGATTGTACGGGGAACTTTACACCTTAACACAAGATTCTTACTGCAGGATTTGAAATTATTTGAGAGAATTTAGAACTCAGCCACATTAGGTGAGCAGCAGGATAGAATAGAAGCAATAATCTTGACAAGGAGAGGAGTAAGATTTCACAAAGAACAGATAAAAGGAAGACAAAAAAGTCACAGTTGACAGCAAGGAAGTTTAAGCAGAACAAATGGAAATTCTTACTCAAGCCTGCATCATAATATAGAGGAAATGGAAAACTTCCAATTTCAATTTTACATTTCATATTAGATGATAGTGAAGTTAGGTAGTAATTGAGTTCAAAATACACAAGCTAGCACATTTCCACTAAAAGATTAGCAAGTGAAACATCATTGGTGGAAGACTGACCTCTGAGAAATAGCACGTGAAGAGTATATTAAAGGAAAACTTTAACAGACATCTGTGTGTGTGTGTGTGTGTGTGTGTGTGTGTGTACACTGTGTGGTCACTCGCCTGGGATGATGTTTCTGTGTGTGAGTGCTTTGAGGTCACACATCTGGAATGATGTTTCTCTGTGTGTGTGTGTGTGCGGTTGGCTCTCACATACCTGGGATGTTTGTGTGTGTGTGTGTGTGTACTGGGGTAACACATCTGAGATGATATTTGTGTGTGTATGTGTTCTGGGGTAACACATCTGAGATGATGTGTATGTGTGTGTTTTGGAGGGGTGATTGTGTGTGTTGTGGGGTCTCACACACCTGGGATGTTGCTGTGTGTGTGTGTGTTGTGGGATCATATACCTGGAGTGATGTTTCTCGGTGTGTATGTGTGTTGTGGGTTCACACACCTGAGATGATGGTTCTGTGTGTTTGTATGTGTGTTGTGGAGGGGTAACGTTTTGTGTGTGTGTGTGTGGGTCTCACACACCTGGGATAATGTTGCTGTATGTGTGTTGTGGGATCACACACCTGGAATGTTTCTGCATGTGTATGTGTTTGTGTGTTGTGGGTTCACACACCTGGGATGATGTTCCTGTGTGTGTGTGTGTTTTGGAGGTTGCTCTGTGTGTGTGTCTGCGTGTGTGGCAAGGTTTGCACACATATGTGATACTATCTGGAAGTTCTGTTTTGTCCTCCAGGTCCTGGCCTTGTTCCCATCCCCACTGCAAATTGAGGGGGGCCACACTGCCTCCCCCTACCCGTCTCCCCACCAACCCCAGCAACAGAACTCCCAGATGTGGCTGCCTGCCCCCGAGTCTTTCTGGGGCCCTTTTGGACTCCAAAATTTCCTCTATGAACATTTTGCTGTGTAAGTCTCTGCATCTTGATCCATTTGCTGTGATTTATATTTTCCATAATTCTCTCAGGTCAGGATTTTCAGATATATGACCCACGTGTACTCTGCTGTCCTGCGTTCCAGAGAAGGTCATCTGTGTCTGGCCTGCCTGCTATCTGCTGGGACGGCATTCTCCTGCACTGCTCTTCCTGACCACGGCCTGGGGAGCCGCTCCCACCTGGCTCCGCCTTTCTAGGGGCTGGCAAAGTCCCCTTGGCAGCCTGCCTCTCTCACCTCCTCCTGAGGCAAAGTTTCTCTGCCCCCAATGGATTTAGAGCTAGAATGGACGGATGGGGTCTGGGGCTGGCGGTGAGGTCTGCAGATCTCTCCTGCATGAAGACCCCATGGAAGTGGAGAGTAGAGGGGTCCTATAGGCTACAGCAGGAACGAAGCCGACATTTTAGAGGAAAAAGCCGTGGGCAGCGTCTGATGGGCATCCGGGCACTGCCCTGGCTGTAGCAGCTGGTGGCACCTGCTGGCCAGTCCTCTCCTCAGCTGGCCCGCAGGGGGCCAGGATGCTCTGCCTTTGGGCAGCCCCTACCCTCCCTCACCCCATGTCGCCCAGGTACCCCATGCAAAAGCAAGTGCATACTGTGGAGGGAGGCCTGAGGCTTTATTTACAGGCCACGGGGGGACGGAGGCAGCGAGGACAGAGATGGGGGCGGGGCTCCAGGATGGCCTCTCCACCCCTAGGATTGCCAGGGAGCCCCTGATGATAGGATTGTGGGGCTGGTGGATGCAAAGTCCACAGCGCGGAGGTCTCTGCTTCAAGGGTCCCTTCTGGCCTCTCTACTTCCAGCGCCCACGCACTTTGCCCTTGGCCCAGGACCCAGCCAAGTGCATGCACACACGCCAACTGCCTGCCCTCAGAAGGGCCTGCACAGGATCCCTGGCACAGGGAAGCTGTGATGTCACGTGCACCGTGGAGGACACTGCCGTGGGCGCAGGAAACCAGGGTCACGGGAGGAGGAGAAGCATCCCAGAAAACATCCATACTCAAGTAGCCCCAAACACGGCGATCCTTGGGAAATGGAATGCGCTGTGCAGCTGGGCTGGGTGATAGGATGCCCAGCGTGGCATCGTTGGCAGCACCCTGAGTGCAGCCCGTGCAGGTGGTCAGTAGCTGTGCCAAGGGATTCCACAGCCTCCAGGGACACGATTTTATGGAAGAGCATCACCATCCTGAGGAGTCCATGATTTTGCCCAGCATCACAGAGGGGCTGGTGATGAAGCCCTGGCTGCTTAACTTCCTGTCCTGGGTCCCTTGGAGGGTGGGACACTTGAGGGATGACCCGGGACCCCAGGTGGCCACACCAAAGGCCACCCTCGCAGCCCCATCCAGAGGTCCCACCCTCGCAGCCCCAGCCAGAGGTCCCTTGGCTGCCTTCTCCCTGCAGCCAGTGCCAGACTCGGGGCGAGGGCATCATGGGTGAGTCCCACTGGGCTCCCTCCTCCTGACTCTGCCATCCACCAGGGCTCCCCTGGGTGCAGGAGAGGGAGGAGGCTCCAGGTCACTGGTCACAGGCCTGCAGATACTGGCCCAAGTGGCCTGGCCAAATCAGTCTTGTTTCTGTCCTGCTGAGACCAGCCACCACCAGCCTGTGTTAGGGATCAGCAGCTGGTCCCACAGGCCCCTGTGCCCAGCACGGGGCAAGGACAGCAGGGCTTCTCATTGCTTCTGGGCCTAGTCAGTGCACCTCCTAAACATGGTGATCTGTGAACAACACTAGTGACTCACTGTGACGACCCGAGGGCCAGGCCTGTATGCGTTGGTCAAAGGCCCATCTCCACCACAGGGTGCGCAGGGCTGCTGGGACCCCACCAGGGCTCTTCGGTTCCCTTATTGTCTCCTGGCTCCTTGTGCAGGGGGACACCGTCCTTTGGCCCTCTGGCTTGTGCCTAGTCTTACTCTCAGTGGCCTGTACAGGACTCGGCTGCCACACACAGCAGCCCAGACCTGGCCACTTACCTTCAGCCTGTGGCAGGATGTGGGGCGGGGAATGTGAACCATGGATGGGGCGAGGGTGCAGGTGAGGCCTGCGGACACCTCCTTCCCAACTCTGGCTCCTTTCCGCCTTGTCCCTGGGGCGGAGGAAGTGGTGAGGCTTCCCTGAATAAGCCCCCAAGGTAGGGCCAGGCCCCTGGAGTCCTCCTCCAGCCAGCGAGGAACAGGGGCCTTGGTTGCCAGGGGAGAAGTTGCCAGGTCCTGCAGGGCCCCCCCCACCTCAGGGCTGAGTCCCACAACATCTACCCCTCACCTCAGTTTGTCTTCACTGAGGTGGTTGATGTTGGATCTCTCAGACAGAATCTGTTTCATTTTGCAGTCCGTCTGCTTCTTGCCTTTCTTCTGGTCAGCCTGTAGGGGACAGGCCCAAAGAGAGGGCTTGCATCTCTTGGCAAGAATCTTCTTCTTCATTTCGAGGGCTGTCTGCTTCTTGCCTCTCTTCTGGTCAGCCTGTAGGGTCTAGGTCCAAAGAGAGGGGCCCGGTCTCTGGAGGGCACTGGTAGCAGCCCACACTGAAGGCTGCCACCATGCTCCCAGCAGTGGTACGCACCTTGACCAGAGAGCTGCTGTAGTTGGCTGCCATGGAAGACAGAGCCTTCCTCTTCTTCAGATTGTTCTCTGCCCTCCTCATGGTGTCCTCCTCCTCACTCCTGGCTTTTTCCTCCAGTGCAGACCCTGGCCCCAAGATGCTCAGGGATGGAGGCAGTGCTGTGCTTTCTGGACAGGCTTTAGGGACCAACCCTGGGCTTAGAACTGTCTGGAAGGAAGCTCCAGGTCTTGGCCAGGATTGGTTCCCTTGTGCGGGTTTCTGCAGGGTGTGGGGGCCTTAGTCACTGGCTCTGCTCATTGGCCAATGACAATGGGAAACCCAGGAAGAGGAAGGCCTCAGCCCCCTGCATTTCTCTGGACCTGGGTTTCATTCACTGATGAGGCAGTGGTGGGGATGGTGCACTCCTCACTGCCAGTCTGACCTGGCGTACCCCCTCCTCCTCTGCACGAATCCTCTGCTCCTCTGCTGTCTCTGCACGGGTGCTTCTCCTGCCGCCAGAGACCACGGTCTGCTCAGCCATGTCCCCAGCTCCTCCCAGGGTGCCCACCAGTCCGTGCTGCAACCTGAACTCATGATTCTCTCCTTGAGAGCGATCAGCTCTTCTTCCTCCTTCTTCTGAGCCTCAATGTGGCTGTCAATGAGGGCCTGGAGCTCCATTAGGTCTTTGTTCGGACACTTCTTTTGGATGTTCTGTAGGCGGGGGCAGTGGGCGTCAGCCCCACCCCTCCCTCCAAATGCTGCACTGCCTGGCCTGCCTTGCAGCAAGAGGCCCCTTCCCTTGCTCCAGCAGAGAAGCCCTGTCTCCCTTGGCCACCATGAACAATGCAAGTGGCAAGGAATGTTTTGACTTCTTCACATTCCCATGGCTGCTATCCCCATAGGGGCCAAGGGTGACTTGATTGCAGAGCCACAAAGCAGGGATGGTTGCCCAGCCAGAAGGTCCTCAGCATCGTTGGGATGGACTGACTCTGACTTGCTCTGTCATCAACCTGAATGACAGAGTTGCCCTGAATGGGCCTGATAGAGAGAAATTTGTTGGATAAATAGATGGGCATGTGAACAGATGAACTCACGGATGGGTGGATGAGTGATACAGGATGGACACAGATGAGTGGGTGGATAGATGGATGACTGAAGAAATGGGGGACGGATGGATGGATGGACAGACGGATGGATGGATGGATGGATAGGTGAATGGATAGAACAGTGGGTGGATAAGGGGTGAATTTATGTATGGGTGATTGGGTGGGTAGATGGATTGATGAATGGGTGAGTGGATCGTGGCTGGTTAGATGGGTGGAAATAGGATGGATGGATGGATGGATGGACAGACGGATGGATGGATGGGTCAATGAGTGGGTGGGTGGGTGACTGCATGGGTGAGTGGATAATGGATGGATGAATGAATGGAAGGTGAACAGGTGAGTGGATGGATGGAGAGATCTATGGGGGTGCATGGGTAGGTTGGTGGATGGGTGGATGGTTGGGTGAATGGGTGAGTGGGTCAGTGAGGGTATTGCTGGGTAGGTGAATTGGTAGGTGCTTCTGTGGGTGGGTGGATGGATGGATAGAAAGATAGATGGAGGAGAAGGAAGAGATGTTTGTTTTAGAGGGATTCCTCTGGTCCAGGAAAAGGTTATGGTAGAATTGCCTGTATCCAGGCGTCCCCAGCTGTGGGTGCTTGGGAGGAAGTGACCTTCTGAGGCCGGGCTGGAGTCCAAAAGCTGGGGTGTGGGAAATGGTGGTCATGTTGACCAGAACCCTGTAAACTTGCATGGAAGTCCACTTTCTCCTTTCTGGGATCTTAGGGCAGTGAGTCTCAGAGCAGACAGAGGCTGCTGGTAGAGACCTGGGAAGCCATCCCAGAGTGTCAGCCTAGTGCCTTTCTCTGCCTGGCTCCTCCTGACCTGGTGCCCTCCTGCTCTGGCCTTGTCCTGAGGATGCCCTGCCTAGTGGCACGTTTGCCCTAGCTTTATGTTTCTGAGGTTTGTAACTCACCATCCCAAGAGTGGCTTGAGCCCGTCAAGAAGGCCTCAGCTCCAGCTGCAACCAGTCACCCTTGGCCCCCTATGGGGATAGCAGCCATGGGAATGTGAAGAAGTCAAAACATTCCTTGCCACTTGCATTGTTCATGGTGGCCAGGGAGACAGGGCTTCTCTGCTGGAGCTGCTTGTCTGTCTTTTGGCTTTCAGCCATTGCAAATGTCGCTGCACCCCAGCTACCAGAGAGGTACCCCGTTTCCGTTTCAGACAGATAAACTAATGCAGTCAGGTCGTGTGAGAAGCTACAGTGCGGTGGCCTCCTGGGCAGGAATGGCCGCTGCAAGCCTTGCCTTTCCCCATCTCCTGATTTTCCTCAGCCTCTTTTTCCCCCCTCTTTCAACTTTCTCTGGGGACCCAAAGGAAGAGAGAGGAGGCTGGGAAGAAAGCAATCTGAAGGGAAATGAGTCCCCTCTACGGATGGGTGTGTGATCCCCTCTCACCAACACATTCCAGATGCAGCAAAGTTAAAACAACACTTTTTGTTTGTTTGTTTGTTTGTTTTGTTTTCAACAATATCAATCAAAAACTGGAGGAGGAAAGGGTTCCCCTAAGCTCAGAAGCAGCAGAAGGTGGCTCTAAGGAAGGAAAGCCAGATGACGCCACACAAATGAAACACTTATGTATATATATAAAAAAAAAAAGAACAATATAAAGGCTAAAAGAAAAAGACTCAAAATATATTTTCAGCAGATACAGAAGACTTACATCCTTAGGCAAACTGATAACTAAGAAAACACAGAGACGCCTCCACCATGAGACAAACGAGCAATGGCCATAGCTACGAGTTCTCAGAGAGATGACCTATCCACAAATACAGAAACGTTGGCTAAGTGACTATCGGCGCAAAGCCAAACAACCATGAGGTGCTGTTTCTCATCCATCACAGGCTGTGACATCAAAGCACGTTTCTGTGCTTGGGTGAGGAGGGTGTGGGACACAGACCCACTCACATCCCGCGTAGAAGACAGTGTTGGCCAGGTCTCGTGGGAACCAATTTGGCACTGGATGTCAAAGTCTTAAGAACATTCATACTCTTTGACACAGTAATTCCAGTTCTGGGAATGTAGCCCACGAAATCACCCTTAAGACGGAAAACGCTTTCCAGACAATGTTATTTATGATAGTAAAGTATTGGGGAAAGCCTGCAATAGGGAATGGTGAGGAAAATTATAGTTTATCTAATTGATGGAATGTTATGTGGCCATTCAAAATATTTAAGAAGACTGTGTAAAACATGGAAAAATACTTATGAATGGTGCTACATTGCACAAAGCAGAATTCAAGGCTGTCTAGACAGTATGATGTTTGAAAACCACTGCCCAATGTAAGTCTTTTTTCCAGGCCCTACGTATGGAAAAAAGGAACAGATAAGGCCCTTTATTTATTTCTTTTTATTATCTCTTTTCCACAGTGTGGCTGGCTGGGTGGGAGAATTATAGATGATATTTTTCTTCATTGACCTTTATATATTTCCCAATATATAAATGCTCTTTCATGAAGTGCCTTATTTTCTTAATGAATAAACAAACACTTTCTCTAAAATGAGAAAATATCTTGTGATCCAGCATTATTTTACTTAAAATCACTGAAAAATAAAATGGAAAGGATGGAAATATGCCGGCAATACCCTTTGGATGTTCTCATTCTTCTTCTGAGACTCTGCAATGCTCCCCAAGTGGGAGCCAACAGTGAGAGTGTGCTAACATGCTCTAAGATTGCCCCTGGTGCAGCGCAAAACACAGGCAAAAGCACTCAAGAGATGAATCACATAGTGAGTGCTGTGGTTTCCGAGTACTGATCAAAAGCAGAAAAGTTGCAAGAGCTGCCATAAAAAAACAAATCCATGAACTGCTCACAAGCAAGTACGATGAGAACAAGAGCCTCCAAATTCTGCCCCAAAGGGGAACAGGGGCCGCCACACAGCAAGCTATTTTGGCCATGGTCAAGGTGTCATTCTGAGGTGGGCTTCTGGGGTGAGTCCCCACCCTTCTCCCACTGATTCACTTTCCCATCGATTTTACATCTAGGCCTCTGGGGTCCTCGAGCATGGTGGGGCATAGTGCAGTCTCCAGAGGCTGTGAATGTGCGGTGGCCTGACTCCTGCACCCTGCCTTCCTTCCTCAACTCTCTCCCACCCACCTCTCCTCCTTCCTTCCTCGTCGGTAGCCTCCTCCTGCATGACCCTCCTTGTTTGCACCACATGACCTTGGGCAAAATCACATCCTGCTGGGCCTCCCAAGCCCATCTCCCAGGTGACCCTCGTCCCTCCACCCTGCACTCTGAGCATTCCTCCAATCATCTCTCCGAGTGCAGGCTCCAGCCTGCTGACCCTGGCCCCCTCCTCTGCCCCACCATGGAACATACTTGGTGCCAGGCCTGCCAGGACCCACACTCATTTGGGTCTTGGCTTCTCCTCTGGTCAGCACATCACCAGCGTGGGAGAGGGACAGACACAGCTTGGTGAGACTGGGCGGCCTGGAGCCTTGGTTTCCCCTGCTGAGGCTGCTCTCCTTTTCAGCTGGGCATACCCCCACCCCCCAGAAATAAGACAGTCCGGCTTCTGCTCTAGGCCTCCAAAAGCCCCAAGCAGAGTTGGAGGGGAAGAGCCCCAGGGCCTGGGGCCGGGAAGGAGGGTGAGGAAGAGGAAGGGAAGAAATAGGAGCCAGACAGGCAGTATCCTTGAAGGCTGGGAAGGGAGGAGAGGGAGGAAAGGAGATAGGGGCTTGGAAAGAAGATTGGGAAGGAAGAGGCTCGGGAGAAAGGGGAGAGGGGGTGCGCTCTGCCCGGGCTCTTGGCACTGCTGGGTGGTCCCGCTACCTCCCCCTCTGCTGTGTGGCAGAAGCTCCGAGCGGTGGCACCCAGGAGGCCCTGGCAGCCTGACCCTGGCAGCACCGTGTGGAGCAGCAAGGCCTGGCCTTCCGAGGCCCCTGTGTCAGGGGAAGAGAAAGAGGTCAGAGGGAGATGGAGACAGGGCAGCCAGAGGGGCGGGCCCTTACTCTCTGAGTCCTCCTCTGCGGTGTCTTGGGCGGCAAAAGCACAAGCACATGCAAGAGAAAGCCAGCGTGGCTGCGGGGGCAATAGGCATGGGGCGTGTGGTGGACAAGGGCCTTTCACTCCGACCTTCTCTTCCCCAGGGTATGCCTATGGGTCCATACAGGTGCCCGAGCTCAGGCTGGGAATCGATGCTTAGGGACAGGGTGGAAGGGCTGGGTGACCAGTGGAGCCTGCCTGAAGATCTGGTGGAGAGGAAGGGCCATGGGGACCTCATGGGGCAAGGTAGGGGCCTAAGAGCACTGGGTCTCATCTGTCTGCCAGGTCTGTCCTCTTGGGTCTGGCAGGCCAAACCTGGAATCTGAGACCCTCACCACCAAGGGGTGTTGCAGCCAGGGGTGCTCCCCCATCGCTTGGTGCTTCCCAGAGCATGACCCCTGCCTGTAAAGTCTGCGTTACTGGGTGGAACTCATCAGCTCATGGAATGACTACAGGCCCTCAGGCATCAGGAGCCTCTGCCGGCAGCGTGATGTCTAACTCCTTGCTGGTCTCAACCCTAGGAGCCCTACCTGGGTCAGAATGTCCACCACAGCCACTGTCCACAGGCCAGGGCCCAGGTGAGGTCACCCTGACCTCCCAGGGCCTGCCCTCTGACTTCCACATGGCTGTTCTCCTGAGACTGGGATGGGCCTCTGGGACCCCTGCTACCTCTCCCTGGCCACCTCTGGGGCCTGCCTGGCCTGCCCTGGCCACCTTCATAACTGGTGGTTTCCTTTCGGATACACTCTGCTCCTGGACCCTGGGGTGGACCTGGCTGTCCTGGCCCGGCTAGGCCCAGAACGGGGGTCTGCTGCTGGCCTAGAGGCACCTGCCCACCCTGTCCCGTCAGTCCCTGCTCTGGGCCTTAGGTGGCAGCAAGGTCGCTGACACACGATGCCCTCGGCCCTCTGAGTCTGAACCAGTGCCCTCCTCTGCACTTGGCTGAGGTCAGCAGGCCGGGCCGGGGATGGGGTGGGGTGCTGCCCAGGGTGGGGGTGGGGTCCTGCCTCAGTGCCCAGCCCAGTGCACACTGGCCTCAGAGTGTCCTCACTGGCAGATCTCTTGGTTGCCTGGGAGCCCCTGCATACCACAGAGCTCCTGGTTTTGCTGGTGGGCCTGGGTTCACCATTTCAGATACCTTGGTGGGTGGGTGTGCGTGGGAGGCGGTGGGATATCCTGAGCACTGCAGTCTGGCCAAGGGCCCAGAAGGAGTGGCATGGTGAGGGCCATGAATGGGCTGCCGGCCCCGGCCTCCCTGACTTAGGGGTCTTGCGGGACGCAGTGCCTGGCTGAGGAGGAACCCCTTGTGGCGGTAAGGCTGGCCAGAAAGGAGGGCGACGTCTGGTAGGAGGCTGAGTGCTTGGGGGTAGCCACCACAGAGCCAAGCGGCAAAGCTCTCCTGGTGGCCCTGCCTCCTCTGCTCCTGCCCCACTCTGCCCTGCTGTCTGTCTATCTGTTCGCTCGCTGGCCTCAGTGCTGCTTCCAGAGTGACCTGGCGGGCCTGTGACTCCCACAGGCCATATACCGGACACTTTCTTCCTGCATGGCTGGAGCCCCATCCCCCTCCTAGGATGTCTGTTCTTGTCCCAGGGACTCTCTGGGGCTGGAGTCATGCAACAGCTCAGTCCCAACAGGTAGGAGCCCCTCAGTCCCACAGGCTCGTGAATGGGGGAAGCTGAGAAACACTCCCCAGCTGGGGCCCCTGACTTGAATCTGCAGCTCTCCGACCTCTACCAAGTGGTACTGCCGGCCCCACTGCCAGGAGGCCAGGCCCACCCAGGGCATCCTCATACCAGGTGTGTCTGGCTCGGGTGGGATGCTTGTACCTGAGTGTGCCTTTGAATACATGGCCCCCGGCTGTTTCAGCTCCCCAGCATTCCCACCTTGGGCCTCAGCCTGGCTTTCACTCCACTTGCTCCCCCACAATTCCTCCCACTTCACTCCTCCCTACCTTCCTGCTTCTGGCTTGCCAACTGGGGCAGGGTGGAGGTTTCTCCTCCGCACTCTTCCCACCCTACCCGGTGGATCAGAGGTCCCACTGGACCCCTACACCCTCCCAAGGCCTGCTCTGCCTGGGACTCAAGGTTGGCCACCTCCCATCTTCCTGTAGGTATCCCATGAAAAGCCTGGTCCACAAGCTATAAATCAATCCTCTCTGCCTGGGAGACCCAGAGAAGTCTGCATTCCATCGGCCCAGCTATTCCTCAGCCAGGGTCCTCACTCTGTCTCCAGCCTACAGGCCAGATCAGGTTAACTGGCTGGTGACAAACCTCACAAGGGGTGTGCAAGAGGGAGGAAGCGAGAGAGGACAGAAGGGAGGACGGGGCTTCTGACCTGGAGGCTGGGGAGTGCCAGCGTACCTTCTTGAACTTCCTCTGCAGAAGCAGCATCATGGTGGGCAGAAAGGGCAGGAGGGAGAGAACCAGTGTGAGTGGTGGCAGCCCAGAGAGGAGGGGAGGGCAGGGTCGAGGCGGCGGTGTGAGCAGGCCAGGCTGTGTGGGGTTACAGAGCCCCTCTTGTTTCTTCTTGGGTTCTGCACCCCCCACATGGCCACACCTGCCCATGAGGTATTGAAGTCATGCACGTACCTGGTACATGAACTTTATGGGACAAGGAGGCCACTGAACAAGAGGCAAAACCATAGGTCAGCGGTCAAGAGAAGGGTCCAAGGTTAGTGGAAAAGCCACCCATCACCACTGTAGCCCAAGGGTGGGGTGTGTGCGGGGAGCTAGAGACACGGTGAGGATTGGCCCAGGCATACTGCCCCAGTCCCATGTCCCCAAACCCTGATCTCAGCATCTGGGAGCACCCCAGATGGGAAACTGAGCCTCAGAGGGTGGCCAGGAGCTGTGGCTCTTGCCCTTAGTGGTGGAGGTTCACAACTGGGGCTGGGCCATCCTTTGCTAGTCCCCATCCCTTTCTGTCCCAGGGCACCTCCGAGGTGTCCCTGCCTTGTTGGTGCCAAGGCCCATGTGTGAAGTTGCAACCGGGCTGGGCAGCAGGGGACCCCAAAGGCAGGGCTGGTGGCCCTGGGAGACAGAGCACAGATGGGCTATAGGAGGTGTCCCCGGACCCCACCCTGCCATCCCAATAGCTGGCGACCCACTCGTTCTTTCCTGATGGGATTCCTTCCACCCTCCCAGGGTACTGGCAGCCCAGGGTGCCAATGACAGCTCTGTCTGCTGATCTGGGCATGACACCCCAGCCATCTTATCTGCCCCAGGCTGCGTGCACCACAAGGGTCTCATAGCAGAAGGCTGTGTGGGGGCCTGGCAGCGGGGTGGCAGGGCATGTACAAGGGGGCTGATAGTGCCAGGCTGCAGGGCTCTGCCCCTGCTACTGTGTCTCCCTCACCCTTACTGTCCCAAGATGTGGGGTCCTGGCCAGGCCCAGGGTCAGTGCCACCACGGACTCTTGGCTGCCCACCCTGGGGTGGAAGGCTAGGGTGCGCCTACTTCTGGCCATAGCATCCCATCTGGCCCATGCCTGTGGACACCCTGCTGACAAGGAGTCCAGCCTGCACCTGCCTGGGGAGTCCTTGGCCCTGCTGCTGCCTGGGGGACTGTGGGGAAGGGTTCCCACCCTCGAGACCCCATTCCTCTGGTCAAGCATTGGCCATTGTTAGCGGGTTACATTGGGTCCACTTGTGGGGGCCCTTGGCTGGCTGGTACCTCGTGCCCCTTGGCTGGCTGGTACCCTCTCCCACCTCCATGTGGCTCAAGCCAGGCCCTGGGCCCTCATGGGACCAGAAGTCCTGTGTTCTGATAGCTTCCTCATGGTTTCTGCAGCTGATGAGGCTGGGGCTTGCAGGTGGCAGGGGAGATAGGAGAGGATTAGACAGGGACACATGGCAATCCTTAGAGGCGGGGTGGAGGTCAATGTCTTGTGGGGCAGGAAGGCTGGAGAGGGAATGGGGGCTGGGCCTCGGACCCCACTTACCTTCCTCCAGGGCTTCCTCTGAGAGCTGGAGAGTCTGGAGCAGGAGAAGGTGGGGTTGGGAGAGAGAACAGAGACAGTGATTGGCGCGACTTGGGTCGCAGGACAGGAGGCTGGCCGGCTGAGAGAAGAGGCCTGGGCTCGCTTGGCTGGGTTGAGCATGGGGATCAGTTCTGCATTTCTTCCAGGCCCAGTGAGCAGGGACTCAAAGCGACCATTTCATCTAGATGAGTGAGGTGGCCTGCTAGTTGGGGATAATTATGATTTTCTTCTTCTCAGCTCTTCTGCTGAGACACCCCGAGTACCAGGGGACATCAGTCTGACTCAGAAACCTGACCCCTTCCCAGACCCAATCTCTACAGCCTGACATGCAATTCACGATGTAGCTAAGCAGGTTCTTCATGCTGTGTGATCTGGGCTGACTTCTGAGTGTGCATGTTGGGTTTCTGGCATGAGCCTGCTGGGAGGCAGAGCCACAGATGGGCTATAGGAGGTGTCTCCCGGACCCCCACTCCCTGCCATCCCAATAGCTGACGACCCACTCGTTCTTTCCCTGATGGGGAGCGGGGGTGATTTCGTGGCTGGCATGGCCATGCAGACTCCCCTTCCTCCAGGGACTTTCCAAGAGAAAAGTGCCCTCCAACAGTCTGCTGTGTGTGAAGGGTCCTTTGCTGTTATTCTCCATTGTTATGATGATCTGGGCTACCCTTCCTACCACGTGCTCTCACGGCACCGAAACAAGCTGCCTCCTCTGCAGGAGCCTGACCTTGGTGTCCCTCCTGTTTTCCACCACCTGTCTTCTGGCTGACCCTGGGCGGCTCTGGCCTGGTCCCACCCACCTTGCCTTGGGAAGCCTAACACCCAGCCCAGCCCATCCCCAACAGGCAGCTGCAAGGTTTAGGATCTGGCCCAGAAACTGGGGTGCCCTGGGGTCTGGGGTGTTTATATAGCCCAGCTCCAAGAAGAATGTCCAGAGAGTCCTTTGCTGGCTGGGGCCAGAGCCTAGGGCCAGTCTGTGCCCTCTGATCCATCTACTGCCACTTGGTGTCAGCCTCCCTCCTGGCCTCCACCTGGACCACCGCCATTATGTTGTCCACAATCAGCACCGCATCCTCCCTCAAGGCCGCCTCCTCCTCTCCTGCGGCACTCTCCTGCCTCAAGGCTGACCACGGGGCCCTCCTCCACAGCTCCCACAGTCCATGGCCTACTCCTTCCTCCCACACCTCACAACACCTGACCTCTGGGGCTGCTCCCTGGGCCCGGGCATCTCCTGCTGACCATCCTTGCCACCTAAGTGGACACAGTGCTCCTGGAAGCCCCACCCGGCCCGCAGCCCGCCTTACCGCCCGCAGGCCCTGGGCGCTACAGGGTCACCAGTACAGGATTCTAGGGGCCAGGCAGAAGTCCTGGTCTTGCAGAGCCCTTGCCAGCAGACATCGGCAGCATAGCTGGGCTTGAGGGAGCCTCTGGGTCAGTAGGTAGCACACCACAGGCGTCCAAAGGCCATCGATGGGCATCCCTGGCTGCTGGCCTCCAGTGTACCCAGGGCACTGTGGAGAGGTCCTTTGGAATGCTCCTGAGAGAACAGCATCCTCAGGAGAAAGCAAGATACTGGGAGCCTGTATTTGCTAGACCTAAAGTCCCTGCAAGGGTTTTGTCCTCAAGCGGGGGAATTCCTGTACTTCCGTAATAAGCGACTTTCCTCCCACGCTCCGCCCGACCCACGTGCCTAAGCCGCCCAAGCACCTGGCGCTGGTCCCTCTCTACACACACTAGATCGGCAATTCTCAGTAATATCTGCCTGGTCAATAACGGAAGAGATGTTTCATGTGTTCACTGTGGGTCAATGGCTTACAACAGTCAGCATGCCAGTGGGGTGAAGGACTTCCAAACACCAATTTCAAAGTGCACACTGCGGTGCCGGTGCCGCCTGGTAGAAGCTCCGATGGTTTCTGCAACAGTGTCTCGGGGAGTGGAACTGCAGGCCTCCCGGATGCTGGAGACCCCGAGGCGCCCACCGCCGCACGATCAGCCGCAGAGTGGCGCCTGTTCCGGCACTTCAGCGCCCTTGGCGTAAAGTCCGGATGTGGGGTCCCAGTCGGTCAACCGTCGTCATGAAGCCAAAGGTGAGTGTGCCGTGAGGGCCCGGCAACCAGAGGCTGTTTGTCCTACTCAAAAGCGTCTTCATTTTTGTTTCTCTGCTCAGGTTGGTCTGTCGGCAAGCATACAAAGACAGCGAGGTTTTAGCGGTGTTGTGTATAAAAGCGGATGGGCTTTCAATGTGGGTGTTGAATTATAGGAGGAGAAAGTAGGGAAGAAATCGCTAGTGTTAAGAAACTCATTTTATGAATTCATTGTCTGTTTCTTGAGGATTCTTCCTTTACTGTGACCTTGTCTGACGGTGGGTAACTTGTGGGACAGCGAGCTAGAAATTGTTTTCATGTTCACTGTTTATCATAGCGGGTTTTCTTTGTGAATGTGTGGCCGTAATATAAATATACAGGCAATATACTAACCACTGTGATTAAAAACTTGTCCTTTTAGTCAGCACATGTCAAATTGCTGATTTGCCTGTAAGAATCATCAACTTTGGACGTAATTGCGTTACTTTAGTGTATGTAGAAGTCTGGGGCCGTGAATAATCACAGTTCAAATTTGTGTCTGTAAAGCCTTGAAATGTCTCTCTTCTTGTAAGACAGTATTGGTAGTGTTCCTGTATCTCTGGTATGGTAAATACTTTAACCAGTGAGTGAGTGTAATCCAGATAAATGGCGATAGATAGCCTAAAGCGAGCGAAATAATACACCCATTATTTTATTAACGTGTACGCCAATGTACTCTGGTAATCCTGACATTTGGGAAGTCAAGGTGGAGGGTGGCTTGTAGTCAGGAGATGGCGGCCGCCTGTGTAACATAATGAGGCTCCTTTAATCTGTTGCCATTTTGGCACCAAGGGCGTTTAGTGGAAGGTGATTTTAGCCAGACAAGGGTGGGTAGGGTGAGAAGGCTGCGAGTTGGACTCGTCGGGTGGATGGTCGCGTCAGGGCCCAGTGGGTACGAGGTGTGGCGGGGCTTGGGTCAGAGCAGTGTGACAGGGGGGGGCGGGGACTGGGCAGCCGATCTGTGAGGGACAGGGGCGTGGCAGGAGGATAGGTGGGATGGTTTCAGATGAAGCTGTTCCACCTTAGGTTGTTCTCAGACATTAAGTTTTCGTAAGGAGATTGCCACGTAGATTTGTCGCATGCGCAGTTCACAGTAGCGTTCCTGTGAGAATGCGGTGCCTCTGCTGATCCCACAGGTGGCGGGGCTCCAGGCAGTGCAGTGGTTCACCACCTTTGTGCATCCGGATTGCTAACAGGCCAGAGACAGGTACCGCTGGAGACCAGTGTTTGGGGTCCCCGATCCTTGTATATTTCGAATCACTAAACATTTGTGAAATATTTAAAATATTCTCCCCAAGAAAGCAAGTACTTTAATTAGGTGAATTTAATCGTTTATCCAATATCAGTCTTGGCCTGGTGTTTCACCATTGAAATCCCATCAGTTTCATAGCCTCATGCCGGCAGATCACTTGAGCCCAAGGTTTGAGACCAGCTTCCGCAATATGGTGAAACTGTGTCTATTCAGACACACACACACACAGACACACACGACACACATGCCCAGCTAAGGTCCCAAGGGCCTGTACTCCCAGCTACTTGGGAAGCTGAGATGGCAGGATCACTTGAGGCTGGCTGGAGGACACTTCAGTCCTCCTCTCAGGAACAATGAGAGAAATAAGTCAATATTTATTTAATGCTATTAATGGAAGTACACTTTGGCTAAAGGTTAATGGAAGTACACTTTGGCTAAAGGAAATTGAAGTCTCTGGGAAAAAAAAAAGGAAACAAACACACAAACAAAATCACATTGTACCTCCTAAATGTATAGTTTTCAAATTAAAGTATTTAAATGCGGGCTTCTAGTATTGCAACTGTAGAAAATCACAATAGCTTTTGTTATCTAAGTTTTATAAACGAATTTTTGTGGTGTAGTATGTAATAAAATTTTATCTTTTGGGCTTCCTTCTTGTTACCTGACTGTAGATAATGTTTTACCCTTTACAGCTAAATGATGGAAGTGAATCAGCCTGGCAAGCTTTTCATTGGTGGGCTAAGCAGAGAAGCCAATGAAAAGACGCTTTAAAGCAGTATTTGGGAAACATGGTCCCTTGTCGGAAGGTAACTCTTAATGCTCAACATATATTTCTGTATATTTTATATTTATTTTTTACCACAGTAAACATATACTCAAAATATTTCCTTAAATTCTTAAAGTGTTTTTTGTTTTGTTTTTTAACTGTTGTTTGAAGTTTCTGTTTGATATTCGGATAATTCTCATGGCAACAGCTGAAGGGTTTGGGAAAGGGTCACCTACTACTTCAGAAGGAAAACGAGCAAAAGTAAATTATTTGAGCAGCTAGGGAGCAAAATGAAATATAATAGGCAGACTATACGGGTGACTTAGTATTAAGAATCATAGTGATGATGTGAAATGCAATTTTTTTATTTCATGTAACTCTTAAGATGTTTAGTACTATGATGAGTTAGTTATATAAATGTAAAATGTTTTCATATATTTTAGTTGTTTGGAAGAAAGATCGAAAAAACAAGTGTAGAGGCTTTGCATTTATTACTTTTGAGAACCCTGCAAATACTGAGAATGCTGCCAAAGATATGAATGGAAAGGTAGGGTCCCTAGTGAGTAATGTTTTAACTCTGTTTTCAATTAGCAGTATCACTAGGTCCTTTTAGTATTACTAAACTTTGGAAGATAGCAGAAGCTGAAATGCTTTGGGCATCCTCTTCTTTCTGCCTCATAGATGCAAGTGTATTTGAAAGCATATAGAAATAAACATTATGTGAATTACTCTATGGTAATCCAGTTCCGTGTTTGTACTTCAATACGAGTGTAAATAGATTTTCAAAAGTTTACAAAGAGGTTTAAAACTTAGAAAGCACCCTCAGGAATATGACAGAAAGAAGTCAGTATTTATTAAATGCTGTTAATGGAATTAATTCCAATTCCTGGAAATACTTTTTGTATCGTGACTTTTGTATCATGTGGATATATACCCTGAGACACCCTTAGAAGAAAGAATTCTTCTGTAAAGAGACACCTAGACAGACTCCCAAGATGGAAACATTCTTGTCCATTCTCTGAAAATATATTCTGAAACGGATATTTAAGGAAGACCTTTCATTGAAAGAAGTGTTAAAAAGTTGAACATAGAAATAATATGAGAACATTGAATTTGGATAACAGAACAACTGACTGACATATTTGCCCGTTGTTGCCCTTTTCTCCTAGGAACATTTTTAGTCTTTCACCAAAGTGATTTATGTAACATGCGTACATAGATTTTCCCAGTGTGTTGGTGGACTTGTTTTGATCCAATCCATGGTCTCTTGTCCCACTGAGTCTTTAAATTTGAGGGACTGTGTTTTATTACAGCTTTAAACTTTTCTGTAATACTGTTAACTACTGAATTCCTGTACGTTGCAGTTAAGATCATTCCATTCTGGACCCTTTGGAGCTTTTGGTGTTTTATAACATTATCACAATCTGATTGTAGTTTCTGTTACCCTTCATGCTGTCTCGGTATGCTTTCTTGGACTTGGTGAGCGTTGCTGTTCTCTGTAAATGTGAAATAATAATTTATTCTTCAAAAACACCTTAGATTTTATAGTTTCTTCCTAGTCATATACACTAGGTATTTTACTCCTGTACCATGTATTAATCTCTTGATTGTTAAATTGTCTTAGTACATACTTAAACTTTCCTAGTTGCTTTTATTTCTGTTACATCTAGCACACTTCCTGGTACATAGCAGATGGTACATTTTATTCCTCTCACCTCTTGTATTTGAAGGCGTGGTAGAACATGCTTTCTGTTCATGTCATGGTGTTGGACTGGAATAATTTTGACTTATGTAGTAATCTATGATAATTGTTTCCACTAGTTTTTAAGCAGAAGAAGAGGTAATTTTATAGATGTGATTTCTAAACCCCTTCATCTCACATATTTTATTGTATAAAATAAATATAGGCGAGCGCAGTGGCTCAAGCCTGTAATCCCAGCACTTTGGGAGGCCGAGGCGGGTGGATCACGAGGTCAGGAGATCGAGACCATCCTGGCTAACGGGTGAAACCCGTCTCTACTAAAAATACAAAAAACTAGCCGGGCAGTGGCGGGCGCCTGTAGTCCCAGCTACTCGGGAGGCTGAGGCAGGAGAATGGCATAAACCCGGAGGCATAGCTTGCAGTGAGCTGAGATCCGGCCACTGCACTCCAGCCCAGGCGGCAGGCGAGACTCCGTCTCAAAAAAAATAAATAAATAAAAATAAATAAATAAATAAATATAAATGTTATATACATAACTATTAAGAATGGAAATAAGGAGGTACTTAGAGTTTTCAGGAGGAATGAAGAGTTTGAAAATTTTGGCTGACCTAAGAATACTGGGAAGCAAGCAGCCATGTGTGCAAATCTGGGGAAAATATTTTGCCCAGAAATAGCAAACGAACTCTCAAGGTAGGACCAACTGGCTGTGTGGCTAAGGGAAGGTATTTAAGGTATTAAGATCTTCCCTCAAATAACAAAAAGCCATGTAATTTTTAAATAGAGTTCTTAGCTGAGCTGTTTTCAAACATTACTTTGTAATAGAAAAGATAAAACTGAAAAAGTTATTGTGAATTTAATTAGGACATTTAAGCATTTCTGAGAAATAATGCAGTACTCTACTAAGAGTTGTTTTATAGGGACATGTCTAATGCCAAAGAAGAAATTAATATGGCAGAAAACATGAGGAGACCAACCCTAGGTCACATTTAAGGAAACAGAAGTAGAGTAAATATAGAATTGTAAATCATACTGGGACATTGTAGGCAGGAGTGTGAGCACAATAAATAAGAAAGTTCAAAATGATTAACTAATGTCTTTGAATAACTAACATTACTTTTTAAAATGACACATTCTTTTATACACTTGAAAGCTGAAGCTTTTAAATAAGTGGATGCAAAAATGAAGTAGAAATTATGTATTGTAAAGAACAGATGTGCTACATTGTCTGAATGTGTGATGGGTTAATTTTTTGAGGTGTTATTTTTTAATAGTGGAGGCCTTTCAAGGAATTTGAATAGCAGAATTTGTGTTTATCCCTTCATTGAAGGCATGTGCTCAACAAATTGTGAAGGACGTGATAATTTCAGGAAAAATAAAGAAGAGAAAATGTTTGGGTTCAGTGAAAACATGTAGAACTGAAATATAGTTGATGTAAAATGTTTGTAAAATGCATTTAGTTTAAATGTGACAATTTTATTGATAGTATACTTTATTCTTTCAGTTTTTTATATGGAAAAGCAATAAAAGTAGAACAAGCCACCAAACCATCCTCAAAGTGGTGATACGTGGAGGATATCACCTCCTTCAAGACACAGAAGCCCTTTGGGAAGCCTGAAATCTACAAGAAGTAGTAGTGGAGGAGGGCATCACGGCACTATCTCATAAAGAGGAACCATGGGACTGAAAGACAGTTTTGGAAGGTGTAGAAATTTCTCAATTTTATTTACTTCTAGGAAAAGTAAATTCTTGTTAATAAGCAAAATCATTTGTAAGTACTAAAGGCGTATTATCAGAAAGATTGAACTAATATCTAAAATTTGTTTTAAAATCTTAATTACTTTGCTTGGAAATAACGTAAATTTCTAACTGAATTAAGTTTATGAATGCTGATTGTCTGTACTCCAGAGTTTTCTGAGAACTCATTCACATTCATAATACTTTAGAGTTTCTTACTTTGGGGCCCGTGGTTCATAGATACTGCGTTGTCAAAATATGAAATCTGAAAACCTTCCAAAAGGACATTAGAAACTCAGTATTTTAGGATTGCTTACAACATTTATTTTTCTGTGTATACACGTAGACACATGGATGCAAATATTTTGATAGGGATAATTTGCATAGTGGCTATATAAAGCATTTTCCACTTAAGGAATGTAGAACGTTAATTATTCAAAGAGTCTGTGACTCAGGAAATATCTAAGTTTAAGTGTTTCTTGAACTTCAAAATCCTACTCTTGGCAGACACGGTGGCTCACGCCTGTAATCTCAGCAGCACTTTGGGAAGCCAAGGCAGGTGGATCACGAGGTCAGGATAAGTGACCATCTGGCTAACACAGTGAAACCCCATCTCTACTAAAAATACAAAAATTAGCCAGGCATGGCAGCGGGTGCCTGTAGTCTTAGCTACTCGAGAGACTGGGGCAGTAGAATGGCATGAACCCAGGAGGCAGAGCTTGCAGTGAGCAGAGATCATGCCTGCACTCCAGCCTGGGGAACAAAGCAAGACTCTGTCTTAAAAAGAAAAGAAAAGAAAAAAGAAAAATCCTATTCTGACACTTCTTAAATAAAACCTGTTGACTATTGCAGGCCTAATGAATATCCTGACAACCAAGGCAGAGGAAAGCAGATATTCCTAATAGTGCTTTAACTGATTCATGCTTTAGTAGTATCAGTAGAAATGTTGAAATAGGTCAACATACTCTCTGTTATTTTATCATCACCAGGACCTCCATACACCAAATGATGAGGGGCCTCAGATGCCGTGGGTGGAAGGAGGTACCACGTTATAACAGTATCTGAGATAGACATGGCAGAAGTCTGAGAGTTACTCAGGAGCCATGGTGATTTCTGTTCCAGTGGTGGTGGGCATGGTGGAAGAAGAACAGTGCACCATCCTCCTTGTGAAGCACATTGTAGCTCAAGTTACAGGGCTTATGTAAGTGGTGTTAGGAAGGCCGATCTGAAGGAGGAGATGGAAGTAGATATTTTTAAAACAATAGTTCTTGCATATCAATTCTTGCTCGCATAGAAGGAATTAAAATGTTGTACCACTATAAGAAATTGGTTTGTTTCTTATACCTTATAAGGAGAGGTAGATGCACTGACTTCTTCATGAATTTTTTGAGATATTCTGAATAAAATTTTTCAAAGTAATTTGTAATTTTGAATGCTATTTGAAAACCGTCTGTTTAGATGTAATATTTGTAACTCAGTAATTTTTTTTTTTTTTTTTTTTTTTTTTTTGAGGCAGAGTCTGGCTCTGTTGCCCAGGCTGGAGTGCAGTGGGTTGATCTCGGCTCACCTCAGCTCTGCCTCCTGCGTTCATGCATTCTCTTGCCTCATCTTCCTGAGTAGCTGGGACTACAGGCGCCCGCCACCACACCCGGCTAATCTTTTTGTATTTTAGTAGAGATGGGGTTTCACCGTGTTAGCCAGGATGGTCTCGATCTCCTGACTTCGTGATCCTCCCTCCTCAGCCTCCCGTAGCAGAGCAGGCCACAGGCATAACCTGTGAGATACCGTTGTAGAAGGAAGGGCTTTATTCAGCTGGGAGCACCGGCAAGCTACTGCTCTCAAAATCAAAAGCTCCCCGAGTGCACGATTTCTGTCACTTAAGGGCTCACAACACTAAAGATTTCCCAGGACAGGGTTGTGATTGATTTGAGCAAGCAAGGGTACGTGACGAGGGTCGCATGCCCCAGTGGTCAGAGAAACAAAACAGGGCTGGGGTTTCACTGTGTTCTTTTTACATAATGTCAGGAACATCAGTCATAAGTTGATTTTTAACTATTAGGTTTAGGCCGCGGGCAGACTGTCTGCCTGTCTTTAGTTTTGCTTCATTGTTTTTATTATTTTTAAAGAACAGGTGCTGAGGATAAAACACTGTGAGAGGTCTTTTCTTCCTCATTTCCCCTTGACACTTTCCTCATTTTATTAGTGAGCGCTCCTCTCATTATTTATGTTTTCCTGTGTAATAGATCGATAGTGATTTATATAGTATGCTTGTGCTGAAGCATTTTGGTGAACTAAAGTAGCAACAAAGCTTTTATCATTTGAGAAGTACAGGTATCAGACAAGGGAGCAGTAAGCAGGTTCCTACTATTATTATTATTCCTATTATAAGAGTTTTAAATCATCTATTGCTGAAACCAATTTCGGACATGGCTCCCAGTTAAATCCGTGCCACACTTGCATGGGTACATGTGCCAGTTGTGTAACTATATCTTCAGCTACCTGCCCTGATCATCTATGTGTAAACAACAATTAGTAAGGTTGAATTTTCCACAAACTCCTCCCTCAGCTGCTAGCAAGTAGTCAAACTAGTCTATTTTGATAGATAGCATTTCTCATTAGAGTTTCTTGCTGGGCAAGAACAGTCAAGGTTGACCGGTTTTATTAGTAGTATCTAAAACAGCTTGTAACCTATATGATTCAGTTGAGCATGTAGATGGGGTCCGATATCCCCACAGCGAGCCATCTGGAGCCCACGTGGTGGGTCCATAGTATTGTATGATTCTTTCTGAAGGGCCATCATCATCTTTCCAGTTACCTCTGGCTATGCTCCGTTTTGTGGGAAGCATAAACTGGGAAGCCCAGGAGTTCACCTGTTTTATGGGCAGTAAGAAGAAAGATGGCTTAATGCTACCAATTTTGCTTCTGTCCATTGATCAGGCAGCTAGCATAGCTCTGTGTCCACATATCAGTATAACCCAGTGGGGGCATCCAGTCTTGGTGGGGTCTGGGAGCCCCAAACAGTCTGCAACTTTGGAAGTTTACTGGATGGTTTCTTTCTGTGTAATTGGAACTCCACCATGTAACTGTCTTTGTGGTACCATTATACAGCTTTTGCCCAAGAAAGTCAGCCGCCCTACAGGATGAGTGAATCCTTTCCTTCTAGCTATGCAATACTGTCTAATTGAGGTTTTAGAACCCAAAAATTGTTACTGTGGTTCTTTTGGGCTGGGAATTCATCAGAAACTGGGTCTGTAGGAACTAATTCGGGCTTCCATGGCCAGTGATCTCTGTTACGGTTCCTCCTGAACATAACATGAAGTGGCTTTTTAGAGACTGGGCTACATGCTCGGCTACTTGCAAAAACAAATTTTAGTTTTCCTGGAATCTCAGGTACTGGCACATTTAGTTCATCATAGAAAGTCTGAAATACTGGTTCTGGGGGCGTCTTTGAATATCTCCTTTTGTTAGGAGGCTTACACTAGGATCTAGTCCTTTCCATCAATGCCTAATGTTTATGCATTTTCCTGATTCCATTCTGGGTCTGAGGGTTTGTGATGATCCTTGGTAAGGTTGCAGCCCCACTCATCCAGGAGGGCTGGCTTCCTTTTTGGAGGAGCCAAACAGGATCTTTTCTATCTTTCCAGGTAGCCCAAATGACACAAGACCAGTCAGTACTGACATATGTCATGTGAATATGATTCTTGACAAATAACTTATTGTCTGCTGTATAACTTTTCCCAATCTAGAGAACCGCATCTATCCTGAGCAGCACTATTAATAAGCGGCACAGGCATCAAATTCTAAGGTTACATTTTGGGGACTCCCTTTCTTCTGTTTTAGCTATTATTTTACTTGTGTCTTTTGAAAGGACCAAGTCCTAGTCTTATTTCAAAGACTGTGATCATGGGAGGTTGAGAGGGCCCATGTTATAAGAAAATTAAGTCCCACGGCAGTTTCCTCATGCTTGACCACGTGCTAGGCCAGTCAGCTTCTGGGAGTGACTGGAGCAGGCTATCGTTTTCTCAGGGTCACTTTGCAGTGGTTGTCGGGTTTGGTTTGGCCTCGGGTCTCTCAGCTGCTGCAGGCTTCCTACGACTGTGGTGAACCCAGGCGGGGATTCCTTCCACCTTTACAGCTGTGGGAGGTCGGACAACAGTCTGGGGTCCCTTCCTGTGGCTGCCATGGAGCCACGTTCCAGTCTTGATCCACACACGGTCATCTGGAGAAAAAGGTTAACTGGAAAATAAGTGACTGGGCACCTCTCATTTTAAGTTGAGATAGTCTGGGCAATTTCCCCGAAGCCTGTAGCTGCGCTGTAATTCAATCTCACCTAACTCTTGGGAGTACGGGGCGTCCTACGCAGTATAGGAGGAGGCCATGATACAGAATTTCATAAGGGAGTATCCTGTTTTCTTAGAGGGTACACTTAATTTTAAACCATAGTATAGAAAAGGGCTTGTATGCATTTTAATCCTGTCTCCTGACATGCTTTCCTAGACTATTTTTGATAGTTTGATTCATTTGCTCCACCTTTCTGCAACTCTGAGGTAAAACGGGCGTGTAACTTTCTTTTTTTTTTTTTTTTTTTTGAGGCAGTCTTGCTCTGTCGCCGGGCTGGAGTGCAGTGGCGGATCTCAGCTCACTGCAAGCTCTGCCTCCCGGGTTTACAGCGGCGTCGCTTTCAAGTGATTCCCTAATATCTTGCCGTCTTCTGTGCCAGTCAGCCACAAATGCGGCCCATTATCTGAGCCAATCGTAGGGCAGTCCAAACCTAGGGATGAGATCTCGAAGAAGCACAAAGGTTACTTCATGAGCTTTTTCAGTTGATGTTGGATAGCCTCCACCACAGAGTAAGTACACACTAGAACCAGTAAATACTTGTTACCTCTGCGTTTAGGCATCTCTGAAGTCTCTACTTGAAGGTCTTCAAAGGAGCTGCTCCATAGGCTTGTATGTGCCAGGAGGTACAGAGAACCCTTGTTTTGCATTGTGCTGTGACAGGTAGCGCATCGCTGAGCTACTGTTTTAACAAGAGCTGGCAAATGTGAGATGTAGAAATACCGGCCTAACAGCTTTTGAGTGATTCTTGGCCTAGATGGGTAGTTTTGTGTACAGCCAGCACGACTGCAGCTCGTAACAGCTATGGCACAGCTATTCTTCCATCTGGCAACTTTATCCATCCTTTCTTTATTGTTTTCCTCCCTCTGTTTGAAGAAGTCTTTTCCTCTTTAGAATAAGTTGGCACCAGATCAAGCATTTGGGGAGTAGTGGGGCTGTGACTGATGCCAGTGAGAAGTAGATGCTGCTTTTGGTGCCTCTGTGTCTCTCGGGAGTTTCTTGGCTCACCGGTGGAAACCCGCTGGTGTCCCCTGCAATGCATGACTGCCACCCTTTGTGGTTTCACACTGCTTCCAATAATTGAAAGAATTTCTTGTTGATATTTATGTCTTTTCCCCATAATTTGTGAGCCTTTTCTTTATATAATGCTCCATGTG
>DAKLCV010002370.1:0-46092 GCA_030247045.1 Colobus guereza | reverse complement strand
AACCAAGAGAAAGTTTCCAGTCGGTGGGATGAATGCTAACGCCACAAACAAGTTTCTCAGAAGGCTTCTTTTCAGTTTTTTCTGAAGATATTCCTGTTTCAACCATAGGCTTCAATGCACTCCCAAACATCCTCTGAGACACTACAAACACAGCATTTCAATCTGCTCTGCTCAAGAAAAAGAAATTTTACCTCTGTGAGATGAATGCACAGTCTACAAAGCAGTTTCTCAGAAAGTCTTTGTTTTCTCTGTAGATATTTTCTTTCCACCATAGGCCTCTATAGCCCCAAGTGTCCCTTGCAGAGTCCACAAAACAACATTTCCAAACTCCTGATCAAAAAACGGTGAAACTCAGTGTGGTGAATGCACACCTCTCAAAGCAATTTCAGAAAGTTTTTTCAGGTTTTATCTGAAGCTATTTCCTTTCCACCACAGGCCTCAATGCACTCTCTAATACTCCTCCGAGATTCTCACAAGCAGATTTTCCAAACTGCTCAATCAATCCAAAATACACAATTGTTTGAATTCATGAGTAGTAAATAGTAACTCAATGTCCTGGCCATGGGAACAATAGAAAATCATTCTCTAGCACATGTCAGTTTGTGACACAGGGACTTTCCATGGGCTGAGCAAACCGGCATCTGCTTAATAGTTAAAACATAAGGGTACAATAAAGAAGGACATGTTGCCAATTGAAGAATCCTCCCAGGATGATTAGGAGCTTATTAGAACCAGACGCCATGATGTATTAGTTTGAGGTGGCATCCCAGAGGCACAACACACGTAGAGATGATTAACCTACACTGTGTCTCTTGTAATTTATGGAACCGAAATTTGAAATTCCTTGAGAAAAATTTAGATGAAGATTCTATGGTTCTGTGTAGTAGCAAGCAGAGGAGACGGTTGGTGGCTGGTAACCTGGGGAGAAAGGAGGCTGAGGTAAACCTCAGTGATCAAAAATGATATCTGGGGAGACTGGCAGGTGTGGTAAAAAGATGGACCAGGAGTGCAGAATTGTAGAATGAGGTCAGGTGGAGATTGGAAATCAGGCAGTGTGCTGCCATTGATGAAGCCAAGCAATGAGCAAGAGTAAAGATCTTTGGGGTGAAGGAGTCACTCAGCACCCCAAGGGTCATCCATGTCCATTTGAGCTCATACTGGAAGGCGAAGAGGACAGGAGAGTGATAGGGAGTTTGTGTTGGCAAGGGGTTCTATTCACCCTTTAAGAAATCTTATTTCTTTTCCAAGTGCGTGTCTTAGACCAGGTAGTCTAAGATGTACAGCAGCAGATTTCAAACACATGTTTAAAACTGCTGTTGCTAGATGTTAAAAGTAGAAGTCTTCCTAGTGCCTACTCTTGCTTGGAGCTTCTCAATGAGACTTTGTGGTTTAAGTCATAAGCACGACTGCAAAATTTTCTATAGCATTTGGGAAATAGGGCTTGATTCAGCTATAAAGAAGAAGGTTGAACCACAGATCTCGAGATAATTAGATTGTGCTTAGACTAATAACTTCATCTTCAAGATAGGTGATCAGATTTCGTTTATTCAACTGCAAGCCTCTGAATTCTTTGAGGAAGACTGTCATTCTCATAAAAGTTTCATCATGCCTCGTACTTCTTCACCTCGTTCAATACCCTCTCCCTGATAAAACCATAGTGTTGGTCAAGTCCCAATTTGATGTCACCCTGCATGCTCTCATTGACTCCCATTGAGCAACTCATTTAGGTCTCATTTCTGCATGCCTTTATTTACCCTCATTATAAAATTATTCTATCTCATTGTGTTTCTTTCTTCCTGACTACACTGTGAGATCACAGAGATGAGGACCTATATGTTCACACTTTTATATCCAGTTCCCAGTATGCTTGATATATAAGAGATAGGTAGTAAATTGCAAGCATTGTGAAGACGTGAAGTGGAAGGTAGGCTCATCATTTACAAGTTCATAAGAGCTAAGTCATGTGACTACCAATGATTCAGCACCACCAATAAAACCATGGAGATTTTATTCTTTGGAGTTTTATTACTGAATGGAAATTTTATTTATTTTTCCTGAAGAACTTACCAGATTTTCACTATAAATATGTGGTGGCTCTTGCCTGTAGTTATAGTACTTGAAAGCTGAGATGAGGATCTTATTTGAGTGAGGTGCGATAATGGCCTGGTCAGTACACATGCACAACCCCATCTTCACAAAAAAATTAGCTGAACTTGGTGGTGTGTTTTGTAGTCCAGCTACTCATGAGGCTGGAGGTAGGGGGATCACTGAGTCTGTGGAGGCAGAGGCAGTTGTCCAAAATCAAAACATTGTCCTCAAGCCTGGGCAACAGAGCAGAACCCAGTCTCAAAAATACATAAATGGATAAATAAATAAAATTACATAAATGCTCTCAGATATGTTAATTAAGTAGCATAAATTGTGCAAGGGATGTTGAAAATATATGGAATGTAGTTTAACAGAATTTGAGAGAGTAAATATTTATGCACCTGGAATACCTACTTGAGGAATACATCCAAGTGGATTTTTCTTTTTCTTTTTTTTTTTTTGAGATGCAGTTTTAATATCTTGCCCAGGCTGCAGTGCAATGGCACTACGTCAGCTCAGTGTAACCTCTGACCCCAGGTTCAACATTCTCCTGCCTCAGCCTCCCAAGTAGCTGAGATGAGAGGTGCCCAACACCATACCCAGTTAATTTTGTAATTTCTGTAGAGATTTGATTCTCCATATTGAGCAGGTTGGTCTGAAACTTTGATCTCAGGTGATCGGCCGCCGCTTTTGACCTCAGGTGATCTGCCAAAGTGAGGATTACAGGAGTGAATCACCATGCCCAGCTGAATTGAAATTTTGATGGTGAAATAGTTATTCTCAATTTCTGTACTTGGTTTTTGGAATTTAGGAAACAGTATATATATTTCAACTTGTTATGCTTTCATTATCTTGCTTGCTAAAACTTAATGCGTTTTTTTGTTTGTATTTTGTTTTGTTTTGTTTTGTTTTGTTTTTTGACACAGTCCTGCTCTGTCACCAAGGCAGGAGTGCAGTGGCATGAAGTCAGCTCAGTGCAAATTCCGCCTGTCAAGTTCTCATAATTCCCTGCCTCAACCCCCTGAGTAGCTGGGATTACACCACACCCAGCTAAATTTTGTATTTTTAGTAGAGAGGGGGTTTTACCATCCTGGCTGGGATGATCTTGAACTCCTGATCTTGTGACCTACTGGTCTCAGTCTCTCAAACTGCCAGGTCAAAGCATGTGCCACCAAAATTAGCCAAACTTAACGCTTTTTACAGATTGATACAAGAAAACTTATGCTCAAAGTCTTGTTTTCCTAAAAGATAGGGGTTTGCAAGAGAAAGAAAAGTAGAGCTGAAGTAGAGAATGAAGATTTTGAATTGTAGGTATGCATGTTTAATTTGGATATCCAGAATGAGAGATTATAAAGAATTAGTAGATATGTCTAAATATTCTAATATTAATTGCCAAGTAGAATTCTTTTATGAACGTGATCACCCAACATTAGAAGCTACACATTAAGAGAAACCAACACTAGGTGTGTTTGTGACATATTAAATATTAAGATGGAAAGCAGAATGAGATGCTATCACCAGGCTACAGTAACATCAAACAGAAAATTTGGAGAAGCTGTTAATACGTGAACAGATCATATGTTTTAAAGTTAACTTCAATCCTTCAGGTGACATACTTTGTAACTGAATTTCAAATAGCCACAGCTGCAGCTTACCAGCTCTGTGCTCAAATAAAAGAAAGTGTTGTCGTTTGACTTAACTTGTATTGATGAAACTGTTTCTCAAAGCGCCTTTTAAGTGCTCAGAAATGTTTCATCCTTCATATATTACCTGGGATTGAGAGCAAGCTCACCTTTCTATAGTTTGCACAAGAAACGTTTTTTTCCATTGGAACGTGCTGCTGGTTGACACCATAGACACTTTAGGGATTTTAGTTCATTAAACAATTTGTCTCATTTTATTTAATGTTGTTTTCACATCTATCAGCTTGATTTTTTACATTTCATCTTGCTGTGTCACTTACCCCTTTTGGCCATATTGAAAAGGTAAATAATCGAGAGAGTTAAAAAAGAAACCACCTTTGGCCAGAGGGAGGCATCAGTGTTTTATTCCATTTTCTGTTCCCTTTCTCAGTATACATACAAAATCAATGTAGTTTACCTCTCCATGGCTTTTCAGATTACCAGCAGAGGGAGCAATACCTGAGCCTTTAACTCTTCTTAGACTAGTCAGTGTTTTGCAGTACTTCTACGCTCTTCTGTCATATGCCACAGCCCCTGCTTCTGCCACGCTCAACACAGGGCAACCAGGTCAGTTCACAAATACACTGAGGACTTCATTACCTGTGAATCCACCTGCCTGGCTTGGGAACTGTGCAATGGGTGATTTGAAGTCTCACTATGAAGATCATTTTATTCTCAAGTAGTTGGAAGTCTTGAATGACGCACATATCTGTTACCCTCTCATCTGGTACTTGATCCGTATTCAATCAATAGTTTTTTGTTTTGTAGGGTTTTTGTTGGTGGCGGTTGTGGTGGTGGTTGATTTTAGAGACAGGGTCTTGCTCTGTGGTCCAGGCTGGCCTGAAATTCCAGAGTTCAAATGACCTCCTGCCTAAGTTTTCTGCAAAGCTGATTATAGTGGAAGGTCACCAGACCTGCTGCTGATAGAATATTAAGAAAAGCAAATACTGTACCTTAAATATCTATGAGATCATTAATTAAATTCCAGAGTTATAGCCATAATTATAGAAGATTAAATACGTAAGTACACTTTTTATTTATTTATTTATTTATTTATTATTTATTTATTTATTTTTGAGATGGAGTTTTGCTCTTGTTTCCCATGCTGGAGTGCAATGACACAATCTGAGATCTCTACAAACTCTGCCTCCTGAGTTCAAGGGATTCTCCTTCCTCAGCCTCCTATGTACATGGAATTACAGGCATATAACACCACACTTACCTAATTTTGTATTTTTAGTAGAGATGTGGTTTCACCATGTTGGCCAGATTGGTCTTGAACTCCTATCCTGAGGTGATCCACCTGCCTTGGCCTCCCAAAGTGCTGAGACTGGAGGCATAAGCCACAGCTTCCTGGCCATCAGTGCAATTTTATTACTTTGTAGCTAATAGTATTGTTCTTTCATCTCAGAGTTGATTTGGGCTGTTTATCTCCTTTCACTACTGTTTAAGTGTTAATTCTCTTCCATGAGAAATCACTTCTTCCTTGAGACTTCCCCACTCCCCACAGTCATGGAGTCTGCCGCTCTTCTCAGTCATATGCCACAGCCCCCGACTTCTGCTAGTTTCAACACAGTGTAAATAGGTCAGTTCACAAAACACACTGAAGATTTCTGGCTCTTTTCTTCCACTTCCCAGTAGTAATTGACATGTAGCAGTTTTAGTCTGTTGAACTAAAACCACGTCACATGATTTTTTTTCTAAATTGTTACTCGGCTATTATAGTTTAATTACTATATATATTTGCTAATTTCAGAACCCAGAAACTAAGGGAAGAAAAAATTAAAAGCATGAATGAGAACTTAGAAGATTGGAGCAGAATACAAAGTGTCTTCCGGAGACCTATGACTGAAAGCTAAAAAACAAACTTCTAAGGTAATGGTTTGCACATTTGAAGAAGTAATACAAAATTACATTGGTAGAAACATAAAAATCTATGAAGTATTCTATGGTTCCCATCTTATGCAAAGTTTAGTGTTTGAAAAATATATATGTTTTATCAATAGCCAATACTTTCCTGCATTTGAGTTAGGTTAGTTTTAAAGGTAAGGTATAGGAAAGCACATCCTCTCTTCTTATTCTTGGCCTCTTGAACATTTATCGAGGGTTGCGATTTTTTAGATTTCAGAGCATCGCTAGACTTGCTCAGGTTGCATACTTGATAAGCAGTAAAGTTTCAATTATAATCACTTTTAGAATGATGGTTTCAGCTTCATCCATGTCCTGCACAAAGGTGCGCAAACTCATCCTTTTTATGGCTGCATGGTATTCCATGGTGTATATGTGCCACATTTTCTTAATCCAGTCTGTCACAGAAGGACATTTGGGTTGATTCCAAGTCTTTGCTATTGTGAATAGTGCCGCACAACATACGTGTGCATGTGTCTTTGTAGTAGAATAATTTATAATCCTTTGGGTGTATACCCAGTAGTGGGATGATGGTCATATGGTACATCTATTTCTAGATCCTTGAGGAATTGCCATACTGTTTTCCATAATGGTTGAACTAGTTTACAATCCCACCAACAGTGTAAAAGTGTTCTATTTCTCCACATCCTCCAACACCTGTTGTTTCGATTTTTAATGATTGCTGCTCACTGGTGTCATATGGCACCTCATTGTGGTTTTGATTTGCATTTCTCTGATGAGAGTGATGATGAGCATTTTTCATGTGTCTGTTGGCTGTATGAATGTCTTCTTTGAGAAATGTCTGTTCATATCCTTTCCCAATTTTTGATGGGGTTGTTTGTTTTTTCTTGTATCATCATTCTTAGCAAACTATCACAAGAAGAGAAAACTAACACCGCATGTTCTCACTCATAGGTAGGAACTGAACAATGAGATCACTTGGACTCGGGAAGGGGAACATCACACACTGGGACTATCATGGGGAGGGGAAGGGAAGGAATTGCACTGGGAGTTATACATGATATAAATGATGAATTGATGGGTGCTGATGAGTTGATGGGTGCAGCACACCAACATGGCAATGTATACATATGTAACAAACCTGCACGTTATGCACATGTACCCTAGAACTTAAAGTATAATAAAAAATAAAATACATAAAAATCAAAAAATAAAAAATTTAAAAAATTTAAAAAAAAATAATCACTTTTAGTTACCTTTTCCTCTACCCCACTCATACTGCCACAAAGACGAAAATATCTCAGAATGTAGAGATTATACTTAGTGATCAGTCTGTTTGTCAGTGAACATGTGTCTTGCATTCCTTCATGATTCCACAAAGCCAGAATCAAAAGAAAAGAGAATAAATTAACTACATGAGGCTAATGTTGATACAGGGAAAGAAAAATATGGACAATTGTGTTTATTTTGGCTTTTCTTTGCTATGACCTTGTGTATCAGTAAGCAGTACCTCCATACTAAGGCATTAAGTCCATGTGTAACTTTTCAGTGGGTTCAAAAGCGTCTGACACACAAAAAATGCTCAGTTAATATTTTCTGTTAATATGTCATGAGGAAATGAGTCAACTCAGGTGCTCTAGGCATATATTTGGTCTCTTTTTATTGCCTTCCTCATAATTTATCATCAATATTCCATTACACAGAAGTTGCAAAGGTTTCTTGAGATTATTGTATAAACAAATTACTTTTAAAAAGAACAGTTTTTATTATAGATTCTGAATTTCCCATATATTCTCAATATATTTTCATAAATCCAGTAGTTGTCAAGAAGTTACAGCACGTTATTGCCTCTAGTGCATATTACTACATAGCTGACATGAAATCTCTGCAGTTACTGAATTTTAGGAACACATGTATTAAAGTATGTTTGCTAATCTTATATAGTTATGGAGCTAGTGAACTATTTAGTGTCATTGTGACAGCTTCCATGACCTGCATGGTGTCTTTTCTGGCTTTGGGAATTTTGCATGACATTGGCAAATGTTATAGTTTGGTGACTGTTCACCACAGAAGTGATTCTCTATCCCTTTGGTATCCAAAGGCAGTTTAAAGGCTGCAACAGAAAAGTAAAATGTGAACATGTGCCTTTGGTATTAATTAGATATAATGCTTTTGGCACCTGGTTTCCCAGACTGTGCTTGGTCCCTGGGCACAAAAGTCCTTACATTAGTTTGGGCTGAGCAGATAGTACAGGGTTGATAGTGACTGTCTAATTATCATTTGGGATTGAGTTTCTTGTGTGCTGTAAATTTAATATTCTTTTTCGTTTGGGTCAGTTGAGACCAACGGAAAGTGATGCTTTCAGTAACCTGTGACAACACAACCCTCCATTTTATATGATTGTACTTTATAGCATCAAGGCAGGGTTTTACTGGCCATTTTATGTTTGAAAGTCATATCCTGGCTTTAGTACCTAGGGCCTTTGAAGTTCACACAATGTTGTGTTCAGTGACCGCAGGTGCACTTGTACCATAGATAAGCTCCTGCATTGATAACCATCTTTCTGCAAAGAGAATGGAGAAATTTATATTTAGTCATTCTGATTTCAGTTATCAACCTAAAGTAACAGATGACTACATCATTAGAACTAATCGATAAATTGAAGAGAAAAGAATAAGGGTGATGTTGAAGTGTAAGAAGCCATAGTTCTCAATTTTGATAGAAGTTAATAGCTTCCTAATTTGGGTCTGTTTTATATTCTAAAATATTAGTTTATGCTTCATTGTCTCTTCAACGGGAGAGACTTTTTGCCACATTTTAATCATATTCCTTGTAATTTTAATTATGTAAGATTAAAAAATTGTCTTCCTGCCTTTTGAGAACCCATTATTTTTAATAATTTTATAAAGAGAAATTGGTGATTTTCTTGTAAATTTTATTAAATTTTGTTTTAATATATTTTGATAAATCTGTAATTATCAAGAAGTTGACAGCAACACATTGCCTCTGGTACATATCATTTTAACCATGAGAGAACTTCTTCTTCACTTACGGAAAATTTTATAACTTCTCTGTCTCCAGTGATGCAGCTTCTTGTTTTGTTAACTTCTAATATATGTTTTATTTATAATATTTTACTGTATGTATAACCTCCAGAATTTTTGTATATTTTCCTTGAGACTGCAAGGTGAGTAATTTCTCCATCTTCAGATATTTTACTTTTCAATATATTTCTAGGAAACTGCCTGTAACGAGATGGAAATTTTGTGAATTTTCAAATAGATTCTTGGGAAAATATCAAGGGTGATTCTTTGATTTTGTCCATGCACCCAGTGTGTGGTTTCCCTTTACTATTCTCTTGTGGAGAGTAACACTTCTTTCATACATTAGAACCATTGTCATGTAACAAATCATGCTTTGATAATGTATCTACATAGATTCAAGTTAAATAAAATAAAACTGATAAAATAATAACAATACAATAACAATATTGCCTTTTACAATATAGTAACAGACAGATCTTCAACTTCAAGGAAGTTAAAAATCTCTACTTAGCAGGCATAGATGGTGGAAGTTCACCACATAGAGGACAGTTAGAGCGTCACATTACCTGTTAGGTAACAGGGTTTCTTTTCTTACTTGCCTGTGAAAGTTTCATCCCCACACAGACTGTTTCATATTATAAATAAGTGATCAGTTAGTCTGACACACTGGCCATAAATATTAGATAGCTTTGTATTCACTGGGAAAACATTATGCTGTTTAAAGGGCTGTTTTTTCAGGAAAGCTGTTTACTTGCAAGGGGAGCCCACAGTTATTAATACAAAAAGGAGGAACTCCATCAACCTGTAAATTTTATGGAAGAGCTTGAGAGAATTGTTCAGCTTATTTTTGAAATAGAGTTTAAGCAATACATACAATTTTAGTCGACGTAGTTCGTCCGAAATCTTTTCTCGAGATCTTTAAACTACCACTTCTATGGCAAAAGAGGGTATGACTAAAGTTAATTCAAAGGTCTTAATTACAATCAACACCATGTATAGATAGTGCTTTAAGTCCTCCTTGTATCCTATCTGTGCTTCTGATTTCTTGTGTGCCTTTTCCCAGGTCCGTTGACTGTGTATTTCTCAACTGTAACCCCAGGATATTTTTCACATTGTAGGTTGTTGAGGGAACTCAGTGAGCTAACGGATGTGCCTAGTTGGTAGCAAGTGTCCAGTGTAATCATTGGTTTGTTACTAAATCAACGTGTCACTCTTTCCTCAGCAGCACTTGAAATGTCAGTCATTACAGTGTTATTTCACAGATTAAACAAAAGGTTGCATTTATCACATGATGTTGCTTCTTTGTTTTCTGTTTATTCTTCTATTTGCTGTTTGAAGATGAAACTGGAAATGTATGCACTTAAAACATTTTAAAAATAAAGTTTATTTTTGCAAGACTAGCTTACATGAGAAATTTGTAGGCCACCATACTCAAATGTGAAATAGAGTATATGAAGAAAGAAAGCAATACATAAAAGGTTATGTTTTGTTCGTGTATGCGTTTTGTTTGAGTAGTTGTTGTTGTTATTTGAGACTGAATCTCATTCTATCTTTCAGCATTGAGTGCACTAGTGTGACCTCAGTTCACTGCAATCATCCCTCCCAGGTTCAAGAAATTCTTGTGTCTCCACCCTCTGAGAAGCCAGAAATATAACCATGCCCAAACACAGCAAGCAAATTATGTATTAATTTTTCTAGCTTTCTTTATTTTTATTTTTAAGGTGGAATTCATTCTCGCCCAAGCTCGAGTGTAATGATGCAAACTGGGCTCACTACAACAACTGCCTTAGGGTTCAAATGATTCTCCTGCTTCAACCTCCTGAGTAGCTGGGATTACAGACACCCACTACCATGCCCAGCTAATATTTGTAGTTTTAGTAGAGGTGGGGTTTCACCATGTTCCTAGGCTGGTCTCAAATTTTGACCTCAAAGTGGCTGCCCATTATGGCCTCCCACTGTGCGGGATTACTGTCCTGAGCCACAGTGCCCTGCTATATTTTTAGAAGACATGTAGTTTCTCTGTGTTGCACAATCCTCCTCACGTTGACCTCCCAAAGTGGTGGAGTTACAGTAGCCACCATGCCTGGCTGTTTTTTACCTTACCTTTTCATATTTAAAACAAATCTATGTGGCTATGATGAGGATTATTAAGCCCTTTGTTGTCTCTGAAGAAATAGGCTGATAATCTTAGAAGGAATTGCTCATTAGGTGTGGTCCATAAAACTTCCTTTGCCCCAACTCTAGGGCAGAAGGCAATTTCTGTTATTGTAGTTTGGATCTTTTCAGCAGAGATTTGGACAACTGTTTACTGACCTTAGTTAAATTGTGACACTATGCTTAAAGGAGCCTGCTAGCTTTTACTTGTGCAGCACTATAAAGTTATCATTCAAATGTAAATTTTCCTGTCTGTCAAAGCATAGTCTTTGGCAGTAACGAAGTAAATGTATGCTGAATGAAAGTGTTCAAGAGATGAGTAATCATTTACTATTAAAGAAGGAAAAGAGGAAGAGAATAAAATTGAAAACATACATCTCCTAAACCATATGTCCAGCCCCTAGGTTCAAGCAATTCTGCTGCCTCTGCCCCCCAAGTAGCGCAGACTACAGGAATGTTACCCACCACCTGGCAAATTTTTGAGTACTTTATACAGACAAGGTTTCACCGTGTTAGTCAGGCTGGTCTCAGTCTTTTGAGCAAAATGATTCACCAGCCACAGCCTCACAAATTGCTGGGATTACAGGCATGAGCGTCTGTAATTGGCTTGCATGTTTTAGGGATTCATACTAGGTCATGATTATAAAACTACGGTTTCCATTTCTAAGGGGGGGCTTCAATTGGGAAGATTTTTAAACTTAAGAGTTTCTGGATTAAACTCTTCTAATCTGCCTCTAGGTGGTATCAAGGCACTTTTTGCCCCATGGCTGCACCAGTCTCCACACAGTGGCGCCAGAGTAGCTGCTGTGTCTCTGCCAAGAGAGGTCATAGTGTCTGTGATGACGTCTTCTTTTTTTTTTTTTTTTTATTATACTTTAAGTTCTAGGGTACATGTGCATACCGTGCAGGTTTGTTACATATGTATACTTCAGCAATGTTGTGTTGCACCCATCAACTCGTCAGCACCCATCAATTCATCATTTATATCAGGTATAACTCCCAATGCAATCCCTCCCCTCCCCTCCCCATGATAAGCCCAGTGATGTTCCCTTCCCGAGTCCAAGTGATCTCATTGTTCAGTTCCCACCTATGAGTGAGAACATGCGGTGTTTGGTTTTCTTCTTGTGATAGTTTGCTAAGAATGATGGCTTCCAGCTGCATCCATGTCCCACAAAGGACGCAACTCATCCTTTTTATGGCTGCATAGTATTCCATGGTGTATATGTGCCACATTTTCTTAATCCAGTGTGTCACAGATGGACATTTGGGTTGATTCCAACTCTTTGCTATTGTGAATAGTGCCGCAATAAACATACGTGTGCATGTGTCTTTGTAGTAGAAAAATTTATAATCCTTGGGTATATACCCAGTAGTGGGATGGCTGGGTCATATGGTACATCTAGTTCTAGATCCTTGAGGAATCGCCATACTGTTTTCCATAATGGTTGAACTAGTTTACAATCCCACCAACAGTGTAAAAGTGTTCCTATTTCTCCACATCCTCTCCAACACTTGTTGTTTCCTGATTTTTAATGATGGCTATTCTAACTGGTGTGAGATGGTATCTCATTGTGGTTTTGATTTGCATTTCTCTGATGGCGAGTGATGATGACCATTTTTCATGTGTCTGTTGGCTGTATGAATGTCTTCTTTTGAGAAATGTCTGTTCATATCCTTTGCCCACTTTCTGATGGGGTTGTTTGTTTTTTCTTGTCAATTTGTTTGAGTTCTTTGTAGATTCTGGATATTAGCCCTTTGTCAGATGAGTAGATTGCAAAATTTTCTACCATTCTGTCGGTTGCCTGTTCACTCTGATGGTAGTTTCTTTTGCTGTGCAGAAGCTGTTTACTTTAATGAGATCCCATTTGTCAATTTTGGCTTTTGCTGCCGTTGCTTTTGGTGTTTTAGACATGAAGTCCTTGCCCATGCCGATGTCCTGACTGGTACTACCTAGATTTTCTTCTAGGGTTTTTATGGTATTAGGTCTAACATTTAAGTCGCTAATCCATCTTGAATTAATCTTCGTATAAGGAGTAAGGAAAGGATCCAGTTTCAGCTTTCTACTTATGGCTAGCCAATTTTCCCAGCACCATTTATTAAATAGGAATCCTTTCCCATTTCTTGTTTCTCTCAGGTTTATCAAAGATCAGACGGCTGTAGATGTGGTATTATTTCTGAGGACTCTGTTCTGTTCCATTGGTCTATAGCTCTGTTTTGGTACCAGTACCATGTTGTTTGCTACTGTAGCCTTGTAGTATAGTTTGAAAGTCAGGTAGCGTGATGCCTCCAGCTTTGTCCTTTGACTTAGGATTGTCTTGGCAATGCGGGCTCTTTTTTGGTTCCATATGAACTTAAAGCAGTTTTTTCCAATTCTGTGAAGAAACTCATTGGTAGCTTGATGGGGATGGCATTGAATCTATAAATAACCTTGGGCAGTATGGCCATTTTCACGATATTGATTCTTCCTATCCAGGAGCATGGTATGTTCTTCCATTTGTTAGTGTCCTCTTTGATTTCACTGAGCAGTGGTTTGTAGTTCTCCTTGAAGAGGTCCTTTACATCCCTTGTAAGTTGGATTCCTAGTTATCTTATTCTCTTTGAAGCAATTGCGAATGGAAGTTCATTCCTGATTTGGCTCTCTGCTTGTCTGTTACTGGTGTACAAGAATGCTTGTGATTTTTGCACATTAATTTTGTATCCTGAGACTTTGCTGAAGTTGCTTATCAGCTTAAGGAGATTTTGGGCTGAGACAATGGGGTTTTCTAAATATACAATCATGTCATCTGCGAACAGGGACAATTTGACTTCTTCTTTCCTAACTGAATACCCTTGATTTCTTTTCTTGCCTGATTGCCCTAGCCAGAACTTCCAACACTATGTTGAATAGGACTGGTGAGAGAGGGCATCCCTGTCTTGTACCAGTTTTCAAAGGAATTTTTCCAGTTTTGCCCATTCAGTATGATATTAGCTGTGGGTTTGTCATAAATAGCTCTTATTATTTGGAGGTACGTCCATCAATACCGAATTTATTGAGCTTTTTAGCATGAAGGCTGTTGAATTTGTCAAAAGCCTTTCTGCATCTATTGAGATAATCATGTGGTTCTTGTCTTTGGTTCTGTTTATATGCTGGATTATTTACTGATTTGTGAATGTTGAACCAGCCTTGCATCCCAGGATGAAGCCCACTTGATCATGGTGGATAAGCTTTTGATGTGCTGCTGAATCCGGTTTGCCAGTATTTTATTGAGGATTTTGCATCGATGTTCATCAGAGATATTGGTCTAAAATTCCTTTTTGTTGTGTCTCTGCCAGGCTTTGGTATCAGGATGATGTTGGCCCATAAATGAGTTAGGAGGATTCTCTTTTTCTATTGATTGGAATAGTTTGAAGGAATGGTACCAGCTCCTCCTTGTACCTCTGGTAGAATTCAGCTGTGAATCCATCTGGTCCTGGACTTTTTGGTGGGCTATTAATTGTTGCCTCAATTTCAGAGCTCATATTGGTCTATTCAGGGATTCAACTTCTTCCTGGTTTAGTCTTGAGAGTGTAAGTGTCCAGGAAGTTAAACATTTCTTCTAAATTTTCTAGTTGATTTCCTAAAGGTGTTTATAGTATTCTCCGATGGCAGTTTGTATTTGTGGGGTCGGTGGTGATATCCCTTTATCATTTTTATTGCATCTATTTGATTCCTCTTTTCTTCTTTATTAGTCTTGCTAGCGGTCTGTCAATTTTGTTGATCTTTTCAAAACCAACCCTGGATTCATTGATTTTTGGATGGTTTTTGTGTTTCTATCTCCTTCAGTTCTGCTCTGCTCTTAGTTATTTCTTGCCCTCAGCTTTTTGGGTGTGTTTTCTTCTCTCTAATTCTTTTAATTGTGATGTTAGAGTGTCAATTTCGATCTTTCCTGCTTTCTCTTGTGGGAATTTAGTGCTATAAATTCCTCTACACACTGCTTTAAATGCGTCCCAGAGATTCTGGTATGTTGTATCTTTGTTCTCATTGGTTTCAAAGAACATCTTTATTTCTGCTTTCATTTCGTTATGTACCCAGTAGTCATTCAGAGCAGGTTGTTCAGTTTCCATGTAGTTGAGCGGTTTTGATTGAGTTTCTAGTCCTGAGTTCTAGTTTGTTTGCACTGTGGTCTGAGAGACAGTTTGTTATAATTTCTGTTCTTGTACATTTGCTGAGGAGTGCTTTACTTCCATTATGTGGTCAATTTTGGAATAAGTGCGATGTGGTGCTGAGAAGAATGTATTCTGTTGATTTGGGTGAGAGTTCTATAGATGTTCATCAGGTCTGCTTGGTGAGATGAGTTCAATTCCTGGATATCCTTGTTAACTTTCTGTCTCGTTGATCTGTCTAATGTTGACAGTGGAGTGTTGAAGTCTCCCATTATTATTGTATGGGAGTCAAGTCTCTTTGTAAGTCTCCATGACTTGCTTTATGAATCTGGGTGCTCCTGTATTGGGTGCATATATATTTAGGATAGTTAGCTCTTCCTGTTGAATTGATCCCTTACCATTATGTAATGGCCTTCTTTGTCTCTTTTGATCTTTGATGGTTTGAAGTCTATTTTATCAGAGACTAGGATTGCAAGCCCTGCTTTTTTGTTCTCCATTTGCTTGGTAGATCTTCCTCCATCCCTTTATTTTGAGCCTATGTATGTCTCTGCATGTGAGATGGGTCTCCTGAATACAGCAGACTGATGGGTCTTGACGCTTGATCCAGTTTGCCAGTCTGTGTCTTTTAATTGGAGCATTTAGTCCATTAACATTTAAGGTTAATATTGTTATGTGTGAACTTAATCCTGCCATTATGATATTAACTGGTTATTTTGCTCATTAGTTGATTTACATTTTGGCTTGTTTTTGCAATGGCTGGTACCGGTTGTTCCTTTCCATGTGTAGGGCTTCCTTCAGGGTCTCTTGTAAGGCAGGCCTGGTAGTGACTAAATCTCTAAGCATTTGCTTATCTATAAAGGATTTTATTTTCCTTCACTGATGAAACTTAGTTTGGCTGGATATGAAATTCTGGGTTTAAAATTCTTTTCTTTAAGAACGTTGAATATTGGCCCCACTCCCTTCTGGCTTGTAGAGTTTCTGCCGAGAGATCTGCTGTTAGTCTGATGGGCTTCCGTTTGTGGGTAACCTGACCTTTCTCTGGCTGCCCTTAAGATTTTTTCCTTCATTTCAACTTTGGTGAATCTGGCAATTATGTGTCTTGGAGTTGCCCTTCTGGAGGAGTATCTTTGTATGCTCTGTATTTCCTGAATTTGATGTTGGCCTGCCCTACTAGGTTGGGAAGTTCTCCTGGATGATATCCTGAAGAGTGTTTTCCAACTTGTTTCCATTCTCCCTCACTTTCAGGCACCCTAATCAGACGTAGATTTGGTCTTTTACATAATCCCATACTTTGCAGGCTTTGTTCATTTCTTTTTTTCTTCTTTTTCTTTTGGTTTCTCTTCTCACTTCATTTCATTCATTTGATCCTCAATCGCTGATACTCTTTCTTCCAGTTGATCGAGTCGGTTACTGAAGCTTGTGCATTTGTCACGTATTTCTCGTGTCATGGTTTTCATCTCTGTCATGTCGTTTATGACCTCTCTGCATTAATTAGTCTAGCTGTCAATTCTTCCACCTTTTTCAAGATTTTTCGTTTTGCGCTGGGTACGTAATTCCTCCTTTAGCTCTGAGAAGTTTGATGGACTGAAGCCTTCTTCCTCTTCTCGTCAAAGTCATTCTCTGACCAGCTTTGATCCGTTGCTGGCGATGGGTTGTGCCTTTGCAGGGGAGATGCGCCTTATTTTTGAATTCCCAGCTTTTCTGCCCTGCTTTTTCCCATCTTTGTGGTTTTATCTGTCTCTGGTCTTTGATGATGGTGACGCACTAATGGGGTTTTGGTATAGGTGTCCTTCCTGTTTGATAGTTTTCTTCTGCCAGTCAGAACACTCAGCTATAGGTCTGTTGGAGATTGCTTGAGGTCCACCCAGACCCTGTTTGCCTGGGTATCAGCAGCAGAGGTTGCAGAAGATAGAATATTGTTGAACAGCGAATGTACCTGTCTGATTCTTACTTTGAAGCTTCCTCTCAGGGTGTACTCCACCCTGTGAGGTGTGGGTTGTCGACTGCCCCTAGTGGGGATGTCTCCCAGTTAGCTACTCAGGGGTCAGGGACCCACTTGAGCAGGCAGTCTGTCCCTTCTCAGATCTCAACCTCCGTGTTGGGAGATCCACTGCTCTTCAAAGTTGTCAGACTGAGTAGTTCGTGCCTGCACAAGTCTCTGCTGCTTCCCTGTTATTTTTTAGCTGAGCCATCCCCAGAGGCGGAGTCTACAGAGACAGGTTTCCTTGAGTTGCTGTGAGCTCCAACCAGTTGGAGCTTCCCAGCGGCTTTGTTTACCTACTTAAGCCTCAGCAATGGCGGGCGCCTCCCAGCCTCGCTGCTTCCCTGCGGTTAGATCGCTGCAGACTGCTGTGTTAGCAAGGAGGAGGCCCTGGGTGTGGGACCCTCCTGCCAGGCATGGTATATTCTGGTGTGCCCTATCCCATAGCACAGTATTGGGGTGGGAGTTACCCGATTTTCCAGGTGTTGTGTGTCCCAGTTCCTGGTTAGAAAAGGATTCCTTCCCTGCGCTTCCCAGCTGAGGCGATGCCTCCCTGGTTCAGCTCGCTGGTCGGGCCACAGCAGCTGACCAGCACCGATTGTCCGCACTCACTAGTGAGATGACCCAGTACCTCAGTTCAAAATGCAGAAATCACCGGTCTTCTGTGTCCTTCGCGCTGGGAGTTGGAGACTGCAGCTGTTCTTATTCGGCCATCTTGCTCCGCCCGATGACATCTTCAGTGCTCTACAGCATGTCCATCTTTCCAGGGCTGAGAATATCTCCTCATCTGGTTCTCCAATCAAGGAGTACTAAGAGTGTCATCATGTTACTATCCCCTGAACTCTGCCATCTTTTGTGGGTAACCTGAAGAAGTCCCATTTTCTTTAATAGTTCTTAGATGACTTTGTGGGACCCAACTGCCTTCTTCCTGGATCCCAACTGCTGTGGAAAGATGCACGAGTTATATTGATCTCGGGTTTTTCTTCAGAAGATAGACTAGATAGCTCTTCCTTTGTATAGTAAAGGAGAGAAAGAGGCTTTCAGATTAATTTGAGAGTTTAAAGAGTTCTTTTTTTTTTTTCTTTTTGGTGCTGTCGCATTCCACAAGCAATGGATGAATTCTGTTTTACTCTAGTAAATCATTTATCATGTTTTCAAATGGCTTAATAGTTCCAGCAAATAGACACGGGCCATTCTACTGCGTTGTTGTAATTTTCAGTCCCTTTAAGATATATGAGTTTGACTATCTTCTGTATCTTTTGTTTGTTTGCCACCTATGTATTTTCATTAGTGAGTTCAGCTCTTTAGCCATTGTTAATTGGGTAGTCTCTTAATTTTGAGTTTCAGGATTTGTGTATTTTCAGTGCAAGCCCTTGCTTACGCCTCTATTATGCAGATATTTCTTTTCAGTCTGTCGCTATCTATTTCCTGAACAAGATTTTTCTCAGAGTATAAACTTGTAATATGAGAAAATGTAAATTATTAATTATTTTTACCATTATTGATTGGCTTGGTGTCATTTGTTAACACTTATGACCCAATCCAAGATCACATAAATTTCTTTGTGCCCTTCCTTCTAGAATGCATAGTTTTGCATTTCCAGTTAATGCCTTATTCATCAAAAATAAGTGAAAAGAAAAGAAAGAGGGTGAATTGCTGGCAAGACGGCTGAATAAAAACCGCCCCAGACTGCAACTCCCAGAGAGACTGACACGGAAGGTGAGTGATTCCTGCATTGAGGCACGCTGTTGCTTGCAGTTCTGGCTGCCAGAACAGCAGCAGTCAGACATAGACCTGAGACACTGAGCTTGGTGGGAGGAGCATCTGCCATTGCTGAATCTTGAGTAGGCTGTTTTACCCTCATGATGTAAACAAAGCTGCAGGAACTTTCAACTGAGCGGAGCTAACTGCAACTCTGCAAGGCAGATGTGGTCAGAGTGCCAGATTTTTCTCTCTGTAGGGTATTTTGAAAATTGGGAGTAGCCCCAGTCACGGGCTCATAAATAAAACCTCCATCTTCTTGGGACAGAGCAGGTGGGGAAGGGCAGCCATGAATACAGCTTCAGCAGGTTTCAACTTTCCTCCTTGATGGCTGCCGCTGAGAAGCAGACCTCCCATCCAAGCATCCCAGCTCTGCTAATGGTCAGACTGCCTCTCAAGTGGATCCCTGAGCCTGTGTATTCTGACTTGGAGACACCTCCCGGTAGGTGCTGAGAGATACCGTACAGCAGAGCACTGACTGGCATCTGAGAAGTGCCCTGGGGATGAAGCTTCCAGAGAAAAGAACAGGCAGCAACCAATGAGACAGGAATGTAACAAGGATATTCAGGACTTGAACTCAACTGCGAACTAAGTAAACCTGATAGACCACCTGACAGAACTATCCACCCCAAATCAACAGAATATACATTCTTCTTGTGTCACATTAACATGTATTCAAACTTTGACCATACAATTGGAAGTAAAATACTATTCAGCAAATGCAAAAGAATGGAAATTATAACAAAAGTCTCAGACCACAGTGCAATCAAATTAGAACCCAAGATCACGAAATGTACTCAAATGGCGCAACTACATAGAAACTGAACACCCTGTTCCTAAGGCACTGCTGGGTAAATAAAGAAGGCAGAAATAAATGTTCTTTGAAACCAATGAGAATGAAGACACAATATATCACAATCTCTGGGACACATTGAAAGTGTGTACAGAAAAAATGTAGCACTAAATGTCCACAAGAGAAAGCAGGAAAGATCTAAAATTGACTCCTAACATCAAAATTAAAAGAACCAGTGAAGCGACAGCAAATGAATTCAAACCTACCAGAAGACAAGAAATAACGAGGATCAGAACAGAACAGAAGGCTATAGAGACAAAAGTCATTTTAAAATCAACAAATCCATGAGCTTTTTTTGAAAGATCAACAAAATAAATGGACCACTAGCCAGATTAATATGATGAAAAGAGTTAAAATCAAATAGATGCAATAAAATGGCATAGGGATTATCACCACTGATTCCACAGAAATACAAACTACTCTCAGATAATACTATAAATGGCTCTGTGCAAACAAACTAGAAGGTCTAAAAGAAATGGATATATTTCTGAACACACACCCGCCCAAGTCTAAGCCAGAGAAGTTAAACTGTGAATAAACCATTAACAAGTTCTGAAATTGAGGCAGTTACTGATAGCTATCAACAAGGACAATCCAGGACCAGACAGACAAGACAGATTCGAGCCAAATTCTAACAGAGATACAAAGAGGAGCAGGTACTATTCCTTCTGATGCTATTACAAACATTACAAAAAGAAGAAAACCTTCCCAAAACATTTTACAAGGCAAACATCATCCTGATACTGAAACCTGGCACAGACACACTAAAAAAGAAAATTTCAAGTCAATATCCCTGAATAACATTGATGTGAAAATCCTCAATGAAATACTGGCAAACTGAATCCAGCAGCACATCATCATGATTATCCACCATGATCATTTCAGCTCTATCCCTGGCATGTGATGCTGGTACAACATGTGCAAACCAATAAATGTAATGCATCACGTAAGCAGAACCAATGAAAAAAATCACGTTTGTCTCAACAGATGCAGAAAAGATCTTCGTCAAAATTCAACACCCTATTTGTGGTAAAAACTCTCAATATAGTAGATATGGATGGGACATATCTCTAAATAATAAGAGTCTTTACAGCAAACCCACCACCGATATCATACCGAATGGGCAAAACTGGAAGCAATCCTTTGAAAATTGATACAAGACAAGGATGCACTCTCTCTCCACTCTTACTCGACATAGTATTAAAGTTTCTGCCAAGGGAAATCAGGCAAGAGAAATAAAGGTATTCAAAATAGAAGAGAGGAAGCCAAATTGTTTCTGTTGGCAGATGGCAGGATTGTATATGTAAAACCCATCAGTCTCAGCAAAGAATCTTCTGTTGGTAAGCAACTTCAGCTAAGCCTCAGGGTTCAACATCCATGCAAAACTCACCAGCATTCCTACACACAGTAAGAGAGACAAAACCAAAGCATGAGTAAACTCCCATTCACAATTGCTACTAAGAGAATAAAGTACTCAGAATACAACTTAGAAGGAATGTGAAGAAACTATTCAAGGAGAATTTCAAACCACTGCTCAAGGAAATAAGAGAGGACATAAGCAATGTAAAAGCTTCCATGCTCATGGGTCAAACGAATCAATATTGGAAAGACAGCAATACTGCCAAAGTAATTTATAGATTCAGGTTATCCCTATCAAGTTACTATTAGTTTTCTTTGCAGAATGCAGGAAAAACTACTGTAAAATTCATATGAAACCAAAAGAGGCTGCATAACAAAGATAACCAAAAGCTTAAGATTGCTCCAAAGCTGGAGGCATGATGCTATCTGAGTTCAAATGCATTAGGCTACAGGAAGCAAAAGAGCATGGTACTTGTACCAAAGCAGATGTATAGACTAATGGAACAGAACAATGGCCTCAGGAATAATACCACGCATCTACTACAATGATTTTCAGTAGGCCTGAAACAAGCAAGCAATGGGGAAATGATTTTCCTTTAATGAATGATATTGGGAAAACTGGTTAGCCATACACAGAAAACTGAAACTGGGCCACTTGCTTAGACCTTATGCAAAAATCAACTGAAGATAAATAAAAGACTTAAATGTAAGAATTAAAACCATATAATTCCTAAAACGAAACCTAGGCAATACCATTCAGGATATAAGCATGTGCGAAGACATCACGTTTAAACATCAGAAGCAATAGCAATAAAAGCCACAATTGACAAATGGGTTCTAATGAAACTTAGGAAATTCTGCCCAGCAAAATAAATTTTCATTAGTGTGAACAGACAGCCTATAGAATGGGTGAACAATTTTGCAATTGATCTATCTGAAGCAAGGCTGATATCCAGTATCTCACTGAAACTTAAGTTTACAAGAAAAAAAATTAAAAAAACAAAACCCTCATCAAGAAGTGGGCAGAGGATATGAACAGACAATTCTCAAAAGACTTTGTTGCAGCCAAAAAACATATGAAAAAAATGCTCATCATCACTCATTATTAGAGAAATACAAGTCAAAACTACATTGAGGTACCATCTCATTCCAGTTAGAATGGTGATCATTAAAAAGCCAGAAAACTGCAGATGCTGGAGAGGATGTGGAGAAATAGGAAGGCTTTTACAGGGTCAGTGGGAGTGTTAATTATTTAACCCTTGTGGAAGACAATGTGGCGATTCTTCAAGGATCTAGAACTAGAAATGCCGTTTGATCCAGCAATCCCATTACTGGGCGATAACCAAGGGACTCTAAATCATTCCATTACAGAGACAAAGGAACATGTATGTTTATTACAGCGCTCTTCACGGTAGCAAAGAATTTAAAACAACCCAAATGTGCACCAATGATAGACTGGATAAGTAAAATGTGGCACATACACACCATGGAATCATAGGCAGCCATAAAAATTGATGAGTTCATGTCTTTGCTGGGACATGAATGAAGCTGGAAACCATCATTCTCAGGAAACTGTCACAAAACGGAAAACCAAAGACCACCTCTTCTCATTTTTAAGTGGGAGTTAGCAGTGAGAACACATGGACTCGGGGAGAAAAGCATCACATGGTGGCGGGTTGTGGGATAGTGTAGAGATAACATTAAGAGAAATACCTAATATAGGTGACTGGTTGATGGCAGTTCTCCAATGGCCAGTAATGACGGGCATTTTTTCATATATCTGTTGGCTGCATAAATTGTCTTCTTTTGAGAAGTGTGAACAAACACATTTAAAAAGACATACAGGCGGCCAACAGTCTCATTTTTAAAAGTTCAATATCATTGATTATTAAAGAAATGCAAATCAAAGAACACTAAGATATCCTCTCACATGTCAGAAAGGATATTATCATAACGAAAAATAATAAGAGATTCAGGCGACGTTTAGAGACCAAGAAATAATTATGCACTGTTGGTGGAAATGTGAATTAGTTCAGCTTTGTGGAAATCAGTAAGGCGATTCCTCAAAGACTGGAAAGCAGAACTACTGTTCACCCCACAACCTATTACTGCATATGTACCCAGAGGAATATAAAAATCTCACCAGAAGACACACGAGTGCAAATGTTCGCTGTCGACTATTCACAAGAGAAGACGCGAAATAACCTAAATGCCCATCAATGAGAGATTGATTAAAGAAGGTGCGATACATACCCACAAGGAATGCTATGCAGCCATGAAAACTACAATTATGCATTTTGAGGGTACATGGATGGAGCTGGAGGATATTATCTTTAGTAAACTAATGTAGGAACAGTAAACCAAATACCACATGTTTTCACTCGAAGTGGGAGTTCAGTGATAACAACTCATGGACACAAAGAAGGGATCCACAGACATGGACCTCCTTGAGGGTGGAAGATGGGAAAGAGAGACCAGCAGGAATAAAACTGGTGATTACTAGACTTAGTACCTGGGTGATGAAATGATCTGTACAACAAACCTCATGACAGTAGTTTACCTACATAACAAAGCTTGCCATGTACCCCTGACCCTAAAATAAATAATAATAAAAACAGGATATTAGGCAACATCTCCGATTGAATTTCCAAATGATGGCACTGAGCAATCTGAGCTCTGCTTTCATTTGGTGTCACAGGTCAGCCAGGATGGGGAAACGCAGGTGTCTCACCTTGACCATGATGGTCCCAGTTCTTCTGTAGGCCAGACGGTGGAGCATGAGTCCGCTTTTCTGACCCTGCGAGGGCCCGTGTGTTCTGAGCATTCCCACTGAGGGTGACAGCTGCGTTGTCCTCAGCACAGACCTGAGCAACACCGCCTCGCCCGGGACAGCTGGAGGCAGAGGTAAATAAAAATTTCTCTGACTGCTGAGGATCAGGGACCCAGCAGAAGGACTTCGCAAAATAAAAAATTCCCATGGCTTTAGAGCACCCCAACGTCCTTCCCCACACACAAGATGTGGTGGCCACAATGCCACGCCCACAGCGTAGCCTCATCACACAAATGTATCGCTCCACCGAACATCTGTAATAGAAATGCAACATCCGTAAACATATATATCACCCATAAGGAGATGTGACATTTGTAATACTAACATAACACCTGAAATAGCGATCTATACCAGCAATACTAGTGTAACACTGTGAACAGCAATAAAACACCATAATACCAGTATAGCATGCGAAATACAAACATAACCTCCATAATACTTATCTAAGTCTCCTGACACAACTGTAACTCTCATAATACCAATACACAATCCACAATACAAATGAAACATCTGTAAGACTTATGTGACACGTGGAATGCTGTCCTGACCCCTGTAGTAAAACTGTAACCTGGTAATACCAATATAACTCTCATAATTCCAATTTATCATCCTGTAATGTAAATATAACAGCTGTAATACTGATATAACACCTGTAATATTGATGACCTGTAATACGAACACTAATACTAATAAATATTCGTACTACACATAGAAGAACTATAACATTGATATAACACCCATAATTACTGACAGAATACTTAGCATAAAGATGGAACACCTGAAACACTGACATAACATTCCTACTCTTACCGAACACTTGGTTTTACAGCTTCCACTGAGCTGGATTTGGGGAATTTGTCCTGTAATGAAGTTTGATGGTGTTGTCTCTGCTTTAGTGACAAGGTATTGACATGGTTGCTTTTGTTAAAAGTAGTTAATTCAATAATTTCATACTCTAGAAAATTCCAATAGCTGCTAGTGTACTTTAATCTTTTCTCTCGAAACCCCAGTGATTTCTCTTGTGCTAGATTGAAGCTTTATGCAAAGATCCCAATAGGTTTTACAGCAAGTGGAGACAATTCCAAGGGTAACACCACATAATTATTACATCAGGAAATACAGGGTTAGTATTGGTAATGGTAATGGCAAATGTTCGTTTGCAAACACAAATTTCTTTCTGTCAGTTCCAGAATTAATTTTGTCCATGTTTTCTACTGATCTTAGAACCAGAAACATAGAACTGACCTTGGCTGCACACCCAAGTCCTACCTGGTTCCCTTGCCTATTCAGTCTGCTCAACTGCCTGCAGTCTCGTCTGCTTTCACTTGTGGGGGACACAGACTCTGGGAGTCTCAGGAATTCTATGTGCGATCTCTCAGTGCTCACCCTTATCTAATTTTCCAAGGCTTTCTCCAGCTAAGGCTTTAAAGTCAGTGTTAGTGCCTGTAACTGTAGAAAATCTAGTAATTGTTGTTTCTAAAGACAACAAGAAATTCATCATTTGTTAGATAATTGAGAAGATCACTCAATTTTAAATCAAGGAAATAACAATTAATAAAATAAATTCCATGTTTGAGATAATTAGTAAGGAAAGAAATCTCAGTGCTTAAGACAGATAACACAAATAAGTATTGAAATTAAGTAAGAATTTAATAGACAGTCTGTTACCTTGCTATCTTCCCTGTGTGTTATTAGTTCCCAGTTATGTTAGGTTTTAATACATGTTATTTAAGTATGTATACATAATACAGGTTATGTTAGGTTTAAATTTTATGTAATCCATCAGTACATTTAACTGACCTGAATGTCCCAGCAGACATTATGACAATTTATATAAATATTTGTAAATCTCCTTAACTGTACAGTGTAAATGGAATAAAGTAAGCTTAGATGTGTAAGCAGATGAATTATTAATATTGAAATCTTGAAATGCTGTGAGGGTATGTAATTATGTCACAGTTTTGCACTGAATGGGGCAATTGTGTATCCATTCACCCTTTAACTTAACGACTTTCCTTTTCCTGCTATATGTTTTATTTTCTCATCTAAGGAAACTTGCCCAGCAGTATTGTTACCTTACCTGCTCTTCAGGTGGACCTGACTGACTAATTTACCACACAGAATCACAGGACTATGAGAAAGCTAATGTATGAAACACTTGACGGAATCAAACATATGTTCTACTGTTCATCTTTTTATGTGCTTCTTTCCATATGCATATGTTCCTGTGAAATGTGTGCTCAAGTATTTCCATTTTGTAATTGGATTATTGTTTTTGTTTGTTTGTTTGTTTTTTGTTGCTGAAGTATGTAAATTCTTCATACATTGTGGATAGCAGACTGTTGTTACATCCATGATATGCAAGCCTTCCTTTGTAACATCCTTTCACTTCCTTGATAGTTTCTTTTGATACACAAAAACGTTTAATTTTGAGAAAATTTTTCTTTAGTTGCATGTGCTTTAGTATCATATCTAAGAAATCACTGTTATACCCAAGGTATTGAAGATTTGTCTTTATGTTTTCTTCAGAGTTTATGTTTTACCTCTCATATATATGCTTTGAGTCATTATGAGTTAATTTTCTTTTCTGTTGTGACCGAAGAGTACAATTTCTTTGTCTGAATGTGGCAGTCGGTTGTGTAAGAGCATTTGTTGAATTCACTAATGTTGGCTACATGTCAAAATCATTTGAACATATAGGTATTGTTGGATTTCACATTCAGTTCCATTGACCTGTGTTTGTGTTCTTATGCCAGTATTATGCCATTTTGATTATTGCTACTTAGCAGTAATATTGGAAATTGAGAAACGGAGCCCAAGTTGGTTTTCGTTGTCAAGAACATTTTGGTTATTCAGGATCCCTTGAAATGTATGTGAAGTTTAGAATTGGCTCACATTTCTATGGAAAGGATTTTGTATTTTCATAGGAATCAAAATGAATTTGTAGATTGCTTTGTGTACTATTGTCACATAAAACATCATCTTCTAATCCAGAAATGTTGATTGCCTTTGCATTTATTTATCGTGTCTGGAATTTATTTCGCAGTCTTTTGTCATTTTTATTGTCTAATTCTTGCACCTTGGTTAAATTTCATCTTGAAAACATGATGATCCTTGATTTTTTTTTGTTGCTTTTTTGAGACAGGGTCTTATTCTGTTGCCCAGGTGGTAATTTGTTTGTGCAAACCTAGCTCACTTTAGCTTCAAACACTTTGACTTGAGCCATTCTTCCAACTTGGCCTTCCAAAATACTGGAATTACAGGTTTGAGCCACCACACTCAGTCTGTTGAGTTTTTTTTTGTTGTTGTTATCTCTTTGAAAGTTGAAAGGATGCTTTGCTTTATAATCAATAAAAATGTAGTACTTTGAATTCCTCAGAAGGCATAATGCCTAGGAACTCAAAGTTGTATTGTTGAACTTATTGACCATCCCATAAATTTCAATTACAACTTAAAGATTGGTATCTGATAACCTTCCAAAATTATCTTTAAATAAACTTAAATTGTAATAGGAAAAATTATAAGAAGACCTATTTAAGCAATATTGAAGTTTATTAATGCACTTAAGAAATTTCAACTCATATTTTTCTCCTTCCTTCCTTCCTTCCTTCCTTTCTTCTTTTCTTCCTTCCTTCCTTCCTTCCTTCCTTCCTTCCTTCTGTCCTTATTCTTCTTTCTTGACAGAGGATCTCATTTTCTGTCGAGGGAGAACAGCCGTGATTTCATCCTGGCTCACTGCAGCCTGCAGCCGCCACCATGGGCTTTTGCTCTTTTTTGCTCTTAGCCTCAGCCACAAAACCTATGTAATACTTTTTGTTTGTTTTTATTTTTATTTTTAGAAGACAATGGTTTGCCATGTTCCTTTGGCTCATATCAAACCTCTGGGCTCAAGTGATGTGCCTGCCATGACTTCTCAACGCTGACATTATATGTATTAATCGAAACATTTACGCTATGGGCAGTAAAAGTAAGTCAATGTTTTGGCTAAGGTAAGAACATGCCTATAATGCAATTATTTGTGTAACTCCAGCAATGCTATGAGCAGTTACAACATCAAAATAACTTTATTAAGGTAATTTTAAATACATAAAAACATGAAGCTCAATTATTTAATTGTAGAATACATTTATTATTTTTAGTTTTCAGCATTTTCTAGATCATCATTGTTCATTTTAAAAGTCACATCCATAAGATAAAGCAAAATCACCTATGAATTGCCATATTTGTTTATTCCTTAGATTGTGAAAATATCCTGAATTTGTTGATATTGCCAACAAATTTCAACTCTGTTATGAAAAAACAGAAGACAATGTTATTAGCAATTAATTTTATTGCTACATTGCATACAAGGAATCTGCTGTGAAAAAGTACAAACTCAACTACTTGATCTTAAACACTGAAATGAGTTTCGATTGATTCTAATTTATTTTGTTGTATCAATCTATTGCATTTACAAACAATCAATTGTATTTACATAGAATCCAGACAGTTTACATCCATCAGAAGTTCCAGTGCAGTTTCAAATGAAACGGAAATTTAAACATCCCTGTGAAACTGCGGGTAGTAAAATGTAGTAAAATTTGTGCATGCTCTTGCTTGTAAAGGATATCTCTCCAATTGACCTCAATGGTTTTCTTCTCATAAAATGACCTGGACCACTCACCAGGGTGCCATTGTTCCTGATTTTGTGCATGTTCTTTAAAAAATTTATGCCTGAAAAGATATTTATTTGACATCATGGTAGTAGGGCTTTGAAACCACTGGAGGTTTTCTTCTTCTTCCATTATGTTTTAAAGTAGTTCTACTTTGATATCTCAGGAACTTGAATGGTTTATGGTTAGTCCCACAGCCACTGAAGCCTTGTCCCAATGTAGCAGCATGGCCTCAACTCCAAGGCTGTCCCGATCCCAGCTGCCCTGCATCTGGTGGGCTGTCCAGGACTGTAGGCCAGTGGAAATAGAGGTCTCATACCCTGTGACATCTTGGAGAAACCAGCCTAAGATTCTCTTAGAAATACCATGGTTGGTGTGATGAATGTGCTGACAGGAGACTTGGATGGATGATTTTTTCTGTGTATGAGATGCAGTAGTTATACTTTGTGTTTTACATATGAATGGCTTTGTGTGTGTGTGTGTGTGTGTGTGTGTGTGTGTGTCTGTGAGTATACATACATATGTAGTTGTTCTTCTGGAACTTCTAGCACTAGATTTAATACACTTGGTCATCAGTTCAGTGTTTCGCCTTATAACATTGGTTCCCAAAATTTAGATGATGATTGTTCTGGGTTTTGCAAAAGACGTTTTATCATGTGAAAAGAAAATTTGCACCCCAGTTAATTGGATTTTGAACTGTTAAATGTTGACTGTCTTTAAGTACTTTCCATAACAGTTGAGATAAACATGGTGTATTCCATCATTTGATTTACATAATATATTGAAAAGGGATTAGAATGGTAAACACCTTGGTTTTCTGAGAAAGACCTAAACATTGTGGTGTATAATGTCATTGTGAAAGAAACCAGGCACATTCCTCAGCCCTGGGCTCAACACAAACAAGCCCAGTACAAACAGCCCAGTGTCTTCAATTTCCTGGGCCCAAACAGGCCCAGAACAAACACGGCTCAGTGCAAATATATTCCTCCATATATTTCATTTTCGGAAATCCTGGAAATTTCCTATAAGAACACTGCTGCTTGTAGTTTTACTGAAAGCACGGGAACCAATACATAATCTAAATGTATAAATTTAATATGTTAACCAATTGTAATGCTGTAACCTAAAGAATTCCTTGTTCCTTGTTCCTCTGTAACCTTACAAGTCCTGTTTATATCAGGCTATAAAAAGGAGCACACGCATTGTTCGAGGCCCTCTTGTGTGTTGTGAAATGGAGGACCAAGTTCAAACTTGCATTAAAGATCCTTGCCTCTTGGCTTTGACTCTGACTCTGGTGTTCTTCTTCGGGAATAAACAGTCTGGGCATAACATTTGGGGCTCGTCCGGGATTCCCCAAGCCCACCATACCCTGGTCAATGGATCTACCCAGATCAATTCTGCTGAGAGGTGAGCCGGTGTCTCTGTTTGTCTGTCTGTGTCCATTCTGAATATGAGGCTTTTGAGTCTGTTCTGAATCTGAGCCGCCGCTCTGTTTGTCTGTCTGTGTCCATTCTGAATCTGAGGCTCTCAGAGTCCGTTCTGAATCTGAGCTCATCTCTGTTTGTCTGTCTGTGTCCATTCTGAATCTGAGGCCTCTGAGTCCATTCTAAATCTGAGCCTGTCTCTGTTTGTCTGTTCGTGTCCGTTTGAATCTGAGGCTGTTAGCCTGTCTGAACTCTTCAGAACCTGAGGCTGTTTGCCTGTCTGAACTGTTCTGAATCTGAGGCTTGCAAGGTCTGAAACTGGAGCTGAAAGCTGGCATAGGTCCTGGTGGATGCGCTATAGGACAGCCAGCGGAGACCGTGAGATGTCCCTGGCTCATCTGATTCTTGTCTGAATTTATTCTGACCCAGATTTCTGGAGTGCATCTGCATCGACATAACTTGTTGTTGATATTCCGAACTCACTTTCCTTGCAGGACCTGTTCCAGTAACTCACTTTCCTTTGCAAGACCTGTTCCAGATGCCACTCCTGGTGCTACAAAACCCTAACCCCCACTTAAGATGGGTAATGCCCAAACACACCTCTATCTCTGCTTCTAAATAATTTCAAGGATGTTAGGCAAGGGCCATGATCTTAGTATGGAAATCAGGAGGAGAAAGCTAATTACTTGTACATTCGGAATGGCCCACCTTTAATGTAGGCTGGCCACCCAAGGGATATTCCATTCTGCTATCATCACCAGGGTGAAGTCCAAGGTTTTCCAACCTGTGCTGGTCACCCGATCATATCCCATATGTCCTCATATGGCAGGACCTAGCTGAGAATCCCCTGGCTGTCCCCTTCTTATTAGCCCTGAACACTGTAAGGCACTGGTTGCTCAGCCACTAAAATCCAAGCAACTGACTGCCTCCCACCCTGTTTTACCTGACAGTGGGACTCACCATCCACAGAAACCCCTTCCACACCACTGGCCTCAGGCCCCAGCCCCCACAGCCACAGGTAGAAGCAGTCGGACGGAGGTGGCCAGTGCATCTGAACCCGCTGTAAATGAAAGTAACTCTGAAGGGCCGGCGGGTGGACGCGAGGCGACTTTGTAAATTAGCCCCCACCCAGCAGCCTGACTCCACAGTGCAACTTTTCCTCTGACCAGACTGGCAAGGAACTGCAGCACGGCAGAAGGTAGGGATGGCTACACCTTATTGCCAGACTCTAGTGGCAGCTCGGCAGCTGCTCACAAGCTCACTGATTTGGCTGAAGTATACTAACTACTTAGGAAGGTTAATGGAAGCCTTTAGACAGTACACTCCCATAGACCCAGAGGCTCCAGGAAGCCAGGCAGCTGTTGTAATGTCTCTTATAAATCAGGTGGCCCCAGACATTAGAAAGTAACTCCAGAAATTAGAACACTTGGAGGGAAAACAGATTCAGGACCACCTACAGATAGCCCAGCAGGTTTACAATAATAAAGATACTCCAGAGGAAAAAAAATGACTAAGGTCCTGGCAGCAGTTGTACAAAAAGATAAATTAAAAACATTAAATGACTTTCAGAAATTGTTAGGCAATATTAATTGATTTGGCCAACTCTAGGCATTCCTACTTATGCCATGTCAAATTTGTTCTCTATCCTAAGAGGAAACCAGACTTAAATAGTAGAAGAATATTAACTCCAGAGGCAACAAAAGAAATTAAATTTGTGGAAAAAAATTTAGTGAGTAAATAAGTAGAATAGATTCTTTAGTCCCCTCCAGCTTTTTGATTTTTGCCACTACACGTTCTCCAAAAGGCATCATTTTTCAAAATACTGATCTTGTGGAGTGGTCATTCCTCACAGTACAATTAAAACTTTTACATTGTACTTGGATCAAATGGCTACATTAATTGGTCAGACAAGATTACAAATAATAAAATTGTGTGGTAATGACCAAGATTAAAATAGTTGTTCCTTTAACCAAGGAACAAGCTAAACAAGCCTTTATCAATTTGGTGCATGGCAATTGGCCTTGTTGATTTTGTGGAATTATTGATAATCATTACCCAAAACAAAATCTTCCAGTTTTTAAAATTGACTACTTGATTTACCTAAAATTACCAGACATAGACCTTAGAAAATGCTCTGACAGTATTTACTGATGATCCCAGCAATGGAAAAGCAGCTACACAGGCCAAAGAGCGAGTAATCAAAACTCAATATCAATCAGCTCAAAGGGCAGAGTTGGTTGCAGTCATTACAGTGTTAGAAGATTTTAATCTGGGGGCGGAGCAAGATGGCCAAATAGGAAGAGCTGCAGTCTCCAACTCCCAGTGCAAAGGACACAGAAGACCGTGATTTCTGCATTTTGAACTGAGGTACTGGGGTCATCTCACTAGTGAGTGCTGGACAATCGGTGCTGGTCAGCTGTTGCGCCCGACCAGCGAGAGCTGAACCAGGAGAGGCATCACCTGGGAAGCGCAAGGGGAAGGGAACCTTTCCCAACCAGGGAACTGAGACACACAACACCTGGAAAATCGGGTAACTCCCACCCCAATACTGCGCTATAGGATAACGGGCACACCAGGAGAATATACCCACGCCTGGCCGGGAGGGTCCCACGCCCCCAGAGCCTCCCTCCTGCTAACACAGCAGTCTGCGGCGATCTAACCGCAGGGCAGCAGCGAGGCTGGGGAGGGGCGCCCACCATTGCTGAGGCTTAGGTAAACAAAGCCGCTGGGAAGCTCCAACTGGGTGGAGCTCACAGCAGCTCAAGGAAACGTGCCTGTCTCAGACTCCGCCTCTGGGGACGGCTCAGCTAAAAATAACAGGGGAAGCAGAGACTTGTGCAGGCGTGAAGGACTCTGTCTGACAACTTTGAAGAGAGAAGTGGATCTCCCAACACGGAGGTTGAGATCTGAGAAGGACAGACTGCTCTCAAGTGGGTCCCTGACCCCTGAGTAGCCTAACTGGGAGACATACCCCACTAGGGCCAGTCTGACACCCCACACCTCACAGGGTGGAGTACACCCTGAGAGGAAGCCTCAAGTAAGAATCAGAGAGGTACATTGCTGTTCAACAATATTCTATCTTCTGCAACCTCTGCTGCTGATACCCAGGCAAAGGGTCTGGAGTGGACCTCGCAATTCCAACAGACCTATAGCTGAGGGTTCTGACTGGCAGAAGGAAAACTATCAAACAGGAAGGACACCTATACCAAAACCCCATTAGTGCATCACCATCATCAAAGACCAGAGACAGATAAAACCACAAAGATGGGGAAAAGCAGGCAGAAAAGCTGGGAATTAAAAATAAGAGCGCATCTCCCTGCAAAGCGCAGCCCATCGCCAGCAACGGATCAAAGCTGGTCAGAGAATGACTTTGATGAGAAGAGAGAAGGCTTCAGTCCATAAACTTCAGAGCTAAAGGAGGAATTACGCACTCCAGCGCAAAGAAATGAAAATCTTGAAAAAGAGGAAGAATTGACAGCTAGATTAATTAATGCAGAGAAGGTCATAAACGATATGACAGAGATGAAAACCATGACACGAGAAATACGTGACAAATGCACAAGCTTCAGTAACCGACTCGATCAACTGGAAGAAAGAGTATCAGCGATTGAGGATCAAATGAATGAAATGAAGCGAGAAGAGAAACCAAAAGAAAAAGAAGAAAAAGAAATGAACAAAGCCTGCAAGAAGTATGGGATTATGTAAAAGACCAAATCTACGTCTGATTGGGGTGCCTGAAAGTGAGGGGGAGAATGGAAACAAGTTGGAAAACACTTTCAGGATATCATCCAGAGAACTTCCCCAACCTAGTAGGGCAGGCCAACATTCAAATTCAGGAAATACAGAGAACGCCACAAAGATACTCCTCCAGAAGGGCAACCCAAGACACATAATTGCCAGATTCACCAAAGTTGAAATGAAGGAAAATCTTAAGGGCAGCAGAGAGAAAGGTCGGGTTACCCACAAAGGGAAGCCCATCAGACTAACAGCAGATCTCGGCAGAAACCTACAAGCCAGAAGAGAGTGGGGGCCAATATTCAACGTTCTTAAAGAAAAGAATTTTCAACCCAGAATTTCATATCCAGCCAAACTAAGTTTCATCAGTGAAGGAGAAATAAAATCCTTTACAGATAAGCAAATGCTTAGAGATTTATGTCACTACCAGGCCTGCCTTACAAGAGACCCTGAAGGAAGCCCTAAACATGGAAAGGAACAACCGTACCAGCTATTGCAAAACAAGCCAAATGTAAATCAACTAATGAGCAAATAACCAGTTAATATCATAATGGCAGGATTAAGTTCACACATAACAATATTAACCTTAAATGTTAATGGACTAAATGCTCCAATTAAAAGACACAGACTGGCAAACTGATCAAGCATCAAGACCCATCAGTCTGCTGTATTCAGGAGACCCATCTCACATGCAGAGACATACATAGGCTCAAAATAAAGGGATGGAGGAAGATCTACCAAGCAAATGGAGAACAAAAAAGCAGGGCTTGCAATCCTAGTCTCTGATAAAATAGACTTTAACCATCAAAGATCAAAAGAGACAAAGAAAGCCATTACATAATGGTAAAGGGATCAATTCAACAGGAAGAGCTAACTATCCTAAATATATATGCACCCAATACAGGAGCACCTAGATTCATAAAGCAAGTCCTGAGACTTACAAAGAGACTTAGACTCCCATACAATAATAATGGGAGACTTCAACATTCCACTGTCAACATTAGACAGATCAACGAGAGAGAAAGTTAACAAGGATATCCAGGAATTGAACTCATCTCTGCACCAAGCAGACCTGATAGACATCTATAGAACTCTCCACCGCAAATCAACAGAATATACATTCTTCTCAGCACCACATCGCACTTATTCCAAAATTGACCACATTGGAAGTAAAGCACTCCTCAGCAAATGTAAAAGAACAGAAATTATAACAAACTGTCTCTCAGACCACAGTGCAATCAAACTAGAACTCAGGATTAAGAAACTCAATCAAAACCGCTCAACTACATGGAAACTGAACAACCTGCTGCTGAATGACTACTGGGTACATAACGAAATGAAAGCAGAAATAAAGATATTCTTTGAAACCAATGAGAAGAAAGATACAACATACCAGAATCTCTGGGACACATTTAGTTAGTGTAGAGGAAATTTATAGCACTAAATTCTACAAGAGAAAGCAGGAAAGATCGAAAATTGACACCTAACATCACAATTAAAAAGAACTAGAGAGGGAAGAGAAACACACTCAAAAGCTAGCAGAAGGCAAACAACCAAGATCAGAGCAGAACTGGAGATAGAAACACAAAACCATCCAAAAAATCAATGAATCCAGGAGTTGGTTTTTGAAAAGATCAACAAAATTGACAGACCGCTAGCAAGACTAATAAAGAAGAAAAGAGAGAGGAATCAAATAGATGCATAAAAATGATAAAGGGATATCACCACCGACCCCACAGAAATACAAACTACCATCAGAGAATACTATAAACATCTTTACGCAAATCAACTAGAAAATTTAGAAGAAATGGATAATTTCCTGACACTACACCTCCCAAGACTAAACCAGGAAGAAGTTGAACTCTGAATAGACCAATAGCAGGCTCTGAAATTGAGGCAACAATTAATAGCCTGCCCACCAAAAAAGTCCAGGACCAGACGGATTTACAGCTGAATTCTACCAGAGGTACAAGGAGGAGCTGGTACCATTCCTTCTGAAACTATTCCAATCAATAGAAAAAGAGGGCATCCTCCCTAACTCATTTTATGAGGCCAACATCATCCTGATACCAAAGCCTGGCAGAGACATTACAAAAAAAAGAGAATTTTAGACCAATATCCTGATGAACATCGATGCAAAAATCCTCAATAAAATACTGGCAAACCGGATTCAGCAGCACATCAAAAAGCTTATCCAACCTGATCAAGTGGGCTTCATCCCTGGGATGCAAGGCTGGTTCACATTCGCAAATCAATCAACGTAATCCACATATAAACAGAACCAAAGACAAGAACCACATGATTATCTCAATAGATGCAGAAAAGGCTTTTGACAAAATTCAACAGCCCTTCATGCTAAAAACGCTAATAAATTTGGTGTTGATGGAACGTACCTCAAAATAATAAGAGCTATTTATGACAAACCCACAGCTAATATCATACTGAATGGCAAAACTGGAAAATTCCTTTGAAAACTGGTAAGACAGGATGCCCTCTCACCACTCCTATTCAAATATAGTGTTGGAAGTTCTGGCTAGGGCAATCAGGCAAGAGAAAGAAATCAAGGGTATTCAGTTAGGAAAAGAAGAAGTCAAATTGTCCCTGTTCGCAGATGACATGATTGTATATTTAGAAAACCCCATTGTCTCAGCCCAAATCTCCTTGTTGATAAGCAACTCAGCAAAGTCTCAGGATACAAAATTAATGTGCAAAATCACAAGCATTCTTATACACCAGTAACAGACAAGCAGAGAGCCAAATCAGGAATGAACTTCCATTCACAATTGCTTCAAAGAGAATAAAATACCTAGGAATCCAACTTACAAGGGATGTAAAGGACCTTCAAGGAGAACTACAAACCACTGCTCAGTGAAATCAAAGAGGACACTAACAAATGGAAGAACATACCATGCTCCTGGATAGGAAGAATCAATATTGTGAAATGGCCATACTGCCCAAGGTTATCTATGGATTCAATGCCATCCCCATCAAGCTACCAATGAGTTTCTTCACAGAATTGGAAAACGGCTTTAAAGTTCATATGGAACCAAAAAGAGCCTGCATTGCCAAGACAATCTTAAGTCAAAAGGACAAAGCTGGAGGCCACGCTACCTGACTTCAAACTATACCACAAGGCTACAGTAACCAAAACAGCATGGTACTGGTACCAAAACAGAGCTATAGACCAATGGAACAGAACAGAGTCCTCAGAAATAATACCACACATCTACAGCCGTTTGATCTTTGATAAACCTGAGAGAAACAAGAAATGGGGAAAGGATTCCTATTTAATAAATGGTGCTGGGAAAATTACAGCTATAAGTAGAAAGCTGAAACTGATCCTTTCCTTACTCCTTATATGAAGATTAATTCAAGATGGATTAGAGACTTAAATGTTAGACCTACCATAAAAACCCTAGAAGAAAATCTAGGTAGTACCATTCAGGACACAGGCATGGGCAAGGACTTCATGTCTAAAACACCAAAAGCAACGGCAGCAAAAGCCAAAATTGACAAATGGGATCTCATTAAACTAAAGAGCTTCTGCACAGCAAAAGAAACTACCATCAGAGTGAACAGGCAACCTACAGAATGGGAGAAAATTTTTGCAATCTACCATCTGACAAAGGGCTAATATCCAGAATCTACAAAGAACTCAAACAAATATACAAAACAAACAACCCCATCAAAAGTGGGCAAAGGATATGAACAGACATTTCAAAAGAAGACATTCATACAGCCAATAGACATGAAAAATGCTCATCATCACCGCCATCAGAGAAATGCAAATCAAAACCACAATGAGATACCATCTCACCCAGTTAGAATGACATCATTAAAAATCAGGAAACAACAAGTGTTGGAGAGGATGTGGAGAAATAGGAACACTTTTACACTGTTGGTGGGATTGTAAACTAGTTCAACCATTATGGAAACAGTATGTATTCCTCATGATCTAGAACTAGATGTTCCATATGACCCAGCCATCCCACTACTGGGTATATACCAAAGGATTATAAATTATTCTACTACAAAGACACATGCACACGATGTTTATTGCACTATTCACAATAGCAAAGACTTGAATCAACCCAATGTCCATCTGTGACAGACTGGATTAAGAAATGTACATATACACCATGGAATACTATGCAGCCATAAAAAGGATGAGTTTGCGCCCTTTGTAGGACATGGATGCAGCTGGAAACCATCATTCTTAGCAAACTATCACAAGAAGAGAAAACTAAACACCGTATGTTCTCATAGGTGGAACTGAACAATGAGATCACTTGGACTCGGAAGGGAAATATCACACACTGGGCTTATTTTCATGGGAGTGGGGAGGGATTTCATTAGAGTTATACATGATATAAATGATGAATTGATGGGTGCTGATGAATTGATGGGTGCAGCACACCAACATTGCACAAGTATACATATGTAACAAACCTGCACGTTATGCACATATGTACCCTAGAACTTAAAGTATAAAAAAAAAATAATTGACATAAAAAAAAAGATTTTAATCAACCTGTATATTATATCAGATTCTGCATATGCAGTACAGGCTACAAGGAATATTGAGATAGCTCTAATTAAATATAGCATGGATGATCAGTTAAACCAGCTGTTCAATTTCACAACAAACTGTAAGAAAAAGGAATTCAGGTTATTGTAGTAAAGCTCAAAAATTCTTAAATCAGTGAAATATTACATACACAACAGGAATTCTTTATAATTCCCAAGGACAGGCCATAGTAGAAAGAACTAGAACACCAAAACTCAGTTAGTTAAACAAAAGAAGGGGGAGACAGTAAGGAGGTACCTCCCAGATGCAGCTTAATCTAGCACTCTATACTTTAATTTTTAAACATTTATAGAAATCAGACTACTACTTGCAGAACAACATCTTACTGCTAAAAAGAACATTCCACATAAAGGAACACTGATTTAGTGGAAAGACAACAAAAATAGGACATGGAAAATAGGAAGGTGATAACCTGGGGAAGAGGTTTTGCTTGTGTTTCACCAGGAGAAAATCAGCTCAGTTGATACCCACTAGACATTTGAAGTTCTACAATGAACCCATCAGAGATGCAAAGAAAAGCACTTCCATCAAGATGGAACACTGCACTCGAGCACCATTGACTCGTAGGATAAATCAAGTGGTGATATTAGAAAACAGATGAAGTCACCACACACCAAGAAGGCAGAGCTGCTGACCTAGGTACAAAGAAGCTGACATTGTTAGCTAGAAAAGCCTAGCTAGCACAAAGGTGACACAAACTTCAGGAAAAAATGCTGCTTGCAGCTTTAATGGTTGTATCAACTGTAAGTCTCCCATGCTCAGTGAGCAGCTGCAGCTAATTATACCTATTGGGCCTATAGCCTTTCCCTGCCCTTAATTCGTCACATGGATGGATAATCCTATTGAAGTATATGTTAATAATAGTGTGGGTAACTGGTCCCACAGATTATCATTGCCCTGCTTAACCGGGAGAAAGAAAGCATAATGATAAATATTTCCATTGAGTATCGTTATCCTCCTATTTGCCTAGGGAGAGCACCAGGATGTTTAATGCCTGCTATCCAAATTGGTTGGTATAACTACACTCAATCCCATCAGTATTTAGTTATCACTTGCAAGTGAATCACCAAACCACAGGTAAACTATTTACAAGACTTTGCAGTCACAGCTACAGTTCTGTGGCAGGAGTTGCATTGCACCCTGTGTTCAGCCAGTAAGCTTGGTAATATTTGGACAGGACTTTGTACTAGAATGGATGATGTAATGAGTTGAGACTTGGGGACAAGTGGTAGGAGGTATTTTATGTGGGACAAGTGTGAATTTTGGGGCCAGAGGGTGGACTGTAAGAGTTTGATGATGCCTCTCAGAAGATATGTCCATGTCCTACCCCTAGAACCTGAGAATGGGACTTATTTGGAGAAAGGGTCTTGCTGATGCAGTTTTAGTGTGCTGACCAGTCAAAGAATCCTATGCCAAAATCGAGAGAATGAATAAGCCTCATTGCCATGGCATATTTATATGTGAATGAAAGAGAATGTTGCAGGTCAGAGACCTGAACGGAGGGACTGGCTGAGCCATACAGAAAAACATAAATATAAAGATTTCTGACATTTTATTAGTTCTCCAAAATTTATACTTTTGTAATTTCTTATGTCTCTCTCTACTTTCTTAATCCCATCATCTTCTTTGTAAGATGAAGAGGATATATGTCACCTCAGGAACCTGTGATGATTTCCTTAACTGCACAAATTGTTTGTAGAGCATGTGTGTTTGAACAATATGAAATTCAAACATCTTAAAAGAGAACAAGATAACAACGTTCAGGAAACAAGGAGATAACCTTGAACTGGCCAGTGAGCTGGACGGAATAGAGCTATATCTCTTCCTTTTGCACACAATAGAGAGATGTCGTTAACTCCTTTTTCTCAGCAAGGAAATATCCTCGAGAAGGAGAATGCGCTTAAGGGTAGGCCTATAAACGACCCTTGAGGCGTGTTGCTTTTACAGTTGAAGCTGAAGTGAGATGAAATAAGCCCAGCCCCTGTAGTGTTCTCAGGTTTATTAGGATGAGGAAATTCCCACCTAATAAATTTGGTCAGTCAGGTTGCCTGCTCAAACCCTATTTCCATAAGATGTTATCAATGACTATTGCCCAAGATTTCATTAGCAATTTTAATTTTAATTAACAACATACTGTGATCTCTTCCTGTCCCCACTTACTTTGTAATATCCTATTACTGTGTAAAGTATGTAATCTCAGTGTCATGATAACAATGGTAGAATTTCATGTTTTCTCTGTTAGCCCTTCCTTGGACCCCTCACAAGTTTACTGTTTCGCTTTACTGTAGGACCTTGCAGTTATTAACAGAATTTTGCAGTTTGTCAGAAAGGTTCGACACCGTACAGCCCATGGTCCTGTATCTACCAACTGTAGACGCTGAAGTAGAATCATATTTATAAGACCCAAGATTGGCCTCAGATACCTAAAAAGGGGAATGAAAGAAACCAGGCACATTCCTCAGCCCTGGGCTGAACACAAACTAAAGCCTATAAACAGGCCCAGTATCTCTCAATTTCCTGGCCCAAACAGGCTCAACAAACACGGCCCAGTGCAAACATATTTCCATAATTTCAGTTTCGAAATCCGAAATCCCCGACAAGGGCAATCGCCATTTGTAGTTTTACTGAGGGCATGGAACTAATATAACTGCTAAATGTATAAACTTAATATGTTAACCAATTGTAATGTTGTAACCTAAAGAATTTCTTGTTCCTTGTTCCTCTGTAACCTTACAAGTCCTGTTTACATTGTTCTATAAAATAGTGCACATTGTTCGAGGCCCTTGTATGTTGTGAATGAGGACCAAGTTCGAACTTGCATTAAAGATCCTGCCGTTGGTTTTGACTTGGACTCTGTGTTCTTCTTCGGTAATAAACAAGGTCTGGGCATAAGAGTTGCTGTAACAAAATTCCATGTACTATTACTTTGTTTAAACCTTTGTGATGTCTATAATTATCAGATTTAGTAACATTTTGTTTTTTGTCCTAGTGATATCACTTGTTTAATTAACACTCATTTGAGCTTTAGAATGGATGACTTTGAAACTTCACTGGGTATAAAGAGTTAGAGGTTAGAGACATAGATTTATATATTTAATGTTTTGTTATAATGGTAGCAACTTAAGGATAGTGAAGCAGTGGTTTGTATACCATTCGATAGCAGAAAATTTTCAGGATCTGACTGAGCATTAGGATTTGAGAAAAGATTTGATGCTGAGGTAGGATTAGGTTGGAGTTAGAAATTACATTATAGTTACGGGTTAGGGTTTATTGAGCTTAGGTTAGGTCATAATCAGAGAGTTTAGTTTGGGGCTAAAGTTTAGGTTTAGGGCAAAAGATAGGCTTAGAGTTAGAGGTGAGAAATTAAATATGACCATGTTAGGTTAGTGTTAAGGGTTTTCATGAAGGAAGGATTAGATACTAGTGTTAGGTTTCAGTGTTTGATTAGTGTGTAGCATTAAGATAGGGCTTAGGCTATGCTTAGGGTTAGGTTTGGGGTCAGGGTTAGGGCTTAGGTTGTTGTGAAGGTTAATGTACAGCATTTCTGGTTAGATGTCAGTACAAAGTTAAAAAACGTTTAGGATTTCACAAAGCTTAAGCGGACTGATATTGTGGGATTTTGTTATACAAGTATTAATGGTCACAGTTAGGTCAATTTTATTGACCAGAGTTTCGGATTAGGTTATGATTTAGTTAGGTTTTGTTTAGTGTTAAGTTATGTAGTTCACATTTGTTAGTGTTAGAATTAAAGTTTTTCTGGAGTCAGGAGTAAGATTGATTTAGGTTTAACATTTGGGTTTAATTAGTATTACAGGCTTTGCTTTTAGACTAGTGATAGGATAATGGTTAACATTATGATTTGGGGTCAGGTTTGATTAGGGTTCTGTATTTAGGAGTTACTTTAGGTTGCCAAAGAAGACTATGTTAGAAATGGTGTTAGTTTTGCTGTTAGAAAGGGTATTAGGTTAGTGTTTAGTGAGTTTATACAGGGATGCAGTTAGTAACCTTCTGTGTTTTGTGATTTAGGATTCATAGATAGAGTGAAGTGTTTGTGGTATGGGTAAGGATTCTCAATAGGGTTTGTATTAGGTTAGTTTAGATTCTAGGATGAAGGTGAAAAATTCAGGTAAGTGTTATGTTTATTGTTAGGTTGTTATTTGGTTTACTGTTAAAACTTAGGGTTAGGTTTAGTGTTAGGTTAGGTTTTCATATAGGTTGTTGTTATGTTTCAAAGTAGTTAGTATGAGAAGTTAAAGTGTTTGGCCAAAGATGAGGATTAGGGTTAGAGTTAGGGATGCTAGAGTGGGGCTGGGATTAGGTGTTGTGTTAGAGTTATGTTTATGGTTTCCAATGCTAAGATATTGCTTAGGGTTAGATTTATAATTAAGGTTAAGATTTTGGCTTAGGATTCTCTGTTTAATGTAAGTTAAAGTTCATTTTTACAATTGAGGTTGGTGTTCATGTAGGGGAAAGGTTATGGCTAAAAGCTTTAAGATTAGTGATAAAGATTAGGTATAGACTTTGTTAGGGTGTATATTTCAGGTTGGTATTAGAGCCAGAGTTAGGCTACTATCTGGGCATATATTTGGCTACAAGAAGTTGAAATTAGTGTAGGATATGTGGTAGGGATTAGGATAGGCTGTGGGTAGAATTAGGGTTTAGGTTAGGTTAGGTATTACGCTTGTACTATTTTGACTGTTAGGATTGAATGTTCAGTTTAGCATTTAGGTTGCGGTTTTGGTTTATGGTTAGGATGACTGTGGGTTGCGATTATAGTTTATGATTGAGATTGAATTATGTTTAGATTTTACATTATGTTTAGAATTATGGTGTTGGCTTATTTTTAGGATGGGTTTAGAGTTAGGTTACTTTAGTGTTAAAATTCAGTTTTTGTGAGCTTACAGTGAGGATTAGTAATATTTAGGTTATGTCTCAGCTCATGCTTAGGTTTTGTTTTTCAGTGTTTTATTGTTAGGATTAGGACTACTTAAAAGAAAAGATTGGCTTTTGGGTTAGTTTCAAGGTAGATTTAGGGTTAATGTTAGGGTTAGTATTTAGTAATGATTACATTTAGCTATCCAATAGAGTAAGGTTTGGGTAGGGGTTAGAGGTAGGTTAAAACTCAGGTTAGATTTATCTTTAAGATATAGAACTAGGTAGGTGTTAGTGTTAGGTTGACATTTAGTGTTAGTGTTCAAGCCATTGCTTGTATTGTGGTTCTGCTGGTGCTACAGATAGACAATTTGAGAATTATCATTAAATTTAGAAATGATTGTTTAATGTTATTGTTAGGGTTAGGGGTAGCAGTAGGTTATGTTTTTAGGTTATAGTCATGGTTAGTGTTGAAATTTAGATTAAGGAACTAAGTGATGTTGAGTATTATGATTGTGTTAGGGCATAATTATTAGATAGAATTGGTATTAGGGTTACATTTGGGTGTAATACATTCAGTTAGAATCAATGAGTAGTTAGTCTTAGGGTTAGGCTTATCTTAGGGTTAGGCAAAGATGAATGTTGATTAGAGTTTGGGTTTTATGCAAATGAGTAGCTTCAGGTTTAGGTTGATAGGTGTATGTATAGTGTTGAAATAAGAGTTGTAATACTGTTAGTTATTAGACTTAAAATGAGTGTTATATTCATGTCCAGAAAGCAGAATTAGGACCTAGAATTTAGAATTAGGTCTTAGGGTTGTAAGTGTTAGTGATGGTGTTTAAGGCACGCATTAGATCAATGCTGATAGACACGTTGTTTTGTGTAGGGTTATTGTTTCTTCCTAGGGATTATGTTTTGTGTGTTGGTGTTTTAGTCTTAGGGCTTAAGTTCAGGTTTGCGTAATGTTTAAGCTACCCTTGGTTTAGGCCATTGTTGTATTGTATCAAATTCAGGTTTACCTGCAGAATTAGGATTTCAAGTTGGGATTTGATTGTGGGTTTTTGCTTCAGGAGAGTTTAGCCTAAGGTTGATGTGTTGCAAGTTTGTTTCTTGTGTTTGTAAGCATAAACTGATTCAAACCTGGCAGCAGCTGCTGTGGAAAGGGATCTAGGATAGTAGGAGCTGCACATTAATGTTATGACAAAGTTTAGGTTAGGGAAGGCATAGGCAGCTGGACACTGTATCAGGTCATCACCTGGTTTGTAGGAGGACTGGAGTTTCGCACCCAGAACTTTTCTGGGTTTGAGTTCAGGGCAATATTAATGCCCATTGTAAAGCCTAGTAGATTTCAACAGAAAGGAAGATGCCTTCTGAGGCCATAGTTTTCCAAATGTCAACAAAGAGCCACCAAATCCACAGTGGTTTGTTTCTGAGAGTGACAGGTGTTTTGACGTAGTCTCTGGAAGATCCAAGAGAAGGAAGGTAGTGACTACTTACACCACAGACAAATTTTGGTAAGCCTTAGAAGTAAAAGGTGGAAATAATAATGCAGGTCTTCGCTAATTTGTGTATCAGCCACAAGTGGAGACTGAGTTGGCACACTTCTGCACCAGCACAAGAAAGCAACCTGCGGACTATGACTGTAGTCTCAGTCTCTGGGTTTGTGTGGAGAACTGGAATGAAAGCAGAATATAAACTCAGAATTCAAGTTGTTTGGTCTATTAAATCCTGTAAAGCATGTTGAGATTGATGGTTGTGGCAGTTCCTTCTCACAGTGAGATCCTGAGGCCCGTGAGAGGGTGAACTCGGTTCATGTAACCGGGATGACTGGCCTAAATATTGTGTCCACTTGTACTTTACAGTCTTCTTGTAGCACATATGGGCTCTGTTCCTCCTCTAGGACTATATCAATTGGGGCAACCAGGATCAGTTTCCCAGGGCATGACAGTCTCCTTTGTCTGGGAGCCGAGACCAGGTTGGCTCCAGGCAGTGGCTAAGTGAGGACTGAATTATAGGGACCTTGGGAAGAGGGAGATCAGTCCCCAAATCACATGCTCCTCTGGCTGAAACAGCTAGATTGTGAGAAAACCACACTACAAACATGCTATTATCACTGCCAGGGCGGAGATAGGATAGAGGCTGCCACAGCCACTGTGTCTCCTGGCTCTTTTCTATCCTCTCCACCTGGCTATCCTGACCTTCCTCTTCCAACTTATGCCTCTGCCCTGCTCTTTTAACCTCAGGGAAATGCAAGTCAAAACCAGAGTAAGATACTACTGCACCCATTATCTGCAAAACACACACACACACCTAAGCAAAAATTAGGTAACTTTGCTCGAAATGGAAGTGGAAAATATGAAAGTAAAATGCTGCAGCTGCTGTGGAAAGGATCATGGTCGCTTGCAGCAGCTAAAGGTAAATCACCATAGAACCCACAAAATCAACTCCAAAATATACACACAAATATGAAACAGGTATTCAAACAAAAGCATGTATACATATGTTCATAATAATATTCACAATAAATAATATGGAAACAACCCAATAAATGTCCACCAAGAAAATAAGAAGCAAAATATAATATGTCCACAATGGCATAATATTCAGCTGTAAAGGGATTACAACAATAATGCTACAGTGTGGAGAAACTTTAAACCGTCTTTGTTTCAGAAGCTGAACACAAAAGTCACAATTTGTGTGATTTTATTTATATAAATGTTTAGAATAAGTGAATACATAGACAAAAACATATTACTGGTTGCTAGAAAGACAGATTTAGTAGTGCTCCTTAATCGGTAGGGTCTTTAGAGATAATGAAAATAATTTGGAACTAAGAGGTGGTAGTTGTAGACAAATGCATGTACTAAGGATCACTTAAAGAATCATTCAGATACTAACTTTTTATTATATGAAAGAATTCCACCTCAGTAAAAGACATAATTTCTTCCTCAGCCTCAGAGTGCTTATGTTCTGTCCTCCACAGTCCAGACCTACCTGGGACCAGGCCAGCCTCATAGCATCCAGGTATTCCAGCCACATCCCCAACAGCTCCACAACCTACATGAGTGGAAGGTATCT